>JAJIBD010009280.1:0-37202 GCA_021461705.1 Cryptotis parvus
TTTTTATAACCTGGAATGATAAAGTGTTAACATTATCACTTTATTCAGATATCTTATTTTGACAGTCTTACACTCAACTTGATAATAATGAGAAGTTTGGTTTACACTTCGGTGGTTAATAAATTGAAGTGTTACTTTCTAAATGCCAAATTACTGATTTAAGTAATGATATGGGTTGTTTGTTAAGGTGATACTTTTCCTTGTCCTGAACTTCAACATTTATGCCTAGGAATAATTTTTTAAATTATTGTACCGATACTATTGATTTTAGTGTTTCAGCATATTCGAGAGAACCATCAACTGGAGGAAGTTCTACAGAGCCTTATAATAGAGTGTGACAGTAGGAAGAATGGCAGTTATGTGAAGGAGCCGTTTTTAACAAATCAGACGTTAGAATATGATATTCTCAAAAAATGAAACCCAGCAGCGGCCGAAAAAGAAATGTACTCAGACATTTACATAGATAGTTCTGAAAAGAATATATGTCATAGAAAGAAGATTCTTGAAGAGACTGGACAAAAGAGAGGTATGGGGGGAAATCCTGAATGAACGATATTCCATGATGCTTCCTTCCTTTTGAAGCCTAATAGACAGATTATGGGATTTGCTAGCACTCTTGGTCTTCTAGACAAGCTTGAGTATGCATGTGCCTCTGCAGTGTAATGTGCATATTTGGGTTTTGCTTGTTTTAAACAGGACTGAGACCCCAGGAGCTATGTCTGGATCTCATGAGCCATCATTTCCCACTAGCTTTGCCTCCAGAAGGTGAAATACTATGCCAGGTTGCTTGAAAATTTGGGCCATCTTGGAGCTGTGGGAAGATTAGAAATCTCCCCACAAACTATGGAAGCTCTGTGTAAAAATATATATAGGCTAAAATCAGGAACATGCTTTTTTTTTTTTTTTTTGGGGGTTATACCTGGTGATGCTCAGGGGTTATTCCTTTCTCTGCACTCAGGAATTACTCCTGGCGGTGCTTGGGGTGCTATATAGGTTGCCGGTGATCGAACCCGGATTGGCTGCGTGCAAGGCAAACTTCCTACTCGGTGTGCTATGGCTCCGGCCCTGGGAACACGCTTTCATGGGTTGCTGTATGCAAAGATAATTGTGTGTGCTTCCTTTTTGGACTTGAGTTCAGATGCGTGAGATCTGTGTGAACAATGTATACTCCTTCCAGTAGATTTGCAGGATTTCCACAGTGCTGATGTTTCTCTGACTCCATGACGTGATACCATTAAAAGCATCCAAAATGTGGACTGAAGAGAGGTAGTACAGTGGGTGGGATACTTGCCTTGCATGATGCTACTTGGTTCAATCACTGAGCACCACCAGGAGTGATCCCTGAACTCCAGAGCCAGGAGTATGCCCTGAGCATTGCCAGGTGTTGCCCCAAAACAAACAAAAGCAAAAGCAAAATTGAAGATATAGAGATACTAAGTTTTACACAATCAGCGATCTTATCATGTATAAAAATGGAATCGACCTGGACAATCAAGAATTACTAATATTGACTTAGGTATTAGAGTTTCCAGAGATATTTTGCATGCTTAGTATCAGATATGGGAGTAGGTAGATATTTAGCATCTTTATTGTTCACTTGATCACTTGAATCCGTTATTCATCAATTTGCTTGAGCGGGCGCCAGTAACATTTCCATTGGACCCTGTCACGTGCCAATGTAGCCCAATGGCATCTGGTTGATTCAGGAATATGAAGAGCCTCAAACCATTCCTTCAGGGTCTTGACAAGGAAGTCTGACCATCTTGTAGGTGGGCGGCCACGTGATCTTTGACATCCCGTGGGATCCAGTCGGTAATGGCTCTAGTCCAGCGGTTGTCTCCAAATCGCATTACATGCCCAGCCCATCTGATTTTCGAAGCCTTGGCAAACGAGACAGCGTCCCTGATTCTGGAATAGCGATGGAGGTCAGAACTCCGGATTCCTTCACTCATTTGAGTGAGACGTGATATTCCAAGCATAGCTCTTTCGATTCCTCTCTGGGAGACCCGAATAGCATTCTCATCCTGCTTTCGTAGGGCCCAGGTCTCTGAGGCGTATGTTAATGCAGGGAGAATGGTGGAGTCGAAGAGATGTGCCCAGAGCTGGAGGTTCTTTTGTCCTTTTAGCTATTTCTTCGATGCCTTTGAAGGCATTCCATGCCCTCTCTCTTCCTCCTGCGCAGCTCAGGTTTTAGGTCATTCATCATGTTGACTTCTCGACCTAGGTACACATAACTGCTGCATTCAGAGATGTTTGTTCCATTGAGAGTGAATGAGGCCTCAGGAACTAGTTCATTTTTCATGAACATAGTTTTCTTCAGATTCAGCTGTAGACCTATCTTTCCACATTCTCGGTTAAAGTCAGCCAGCATTTGTGCCGCTTGGCTAATGTTTGGTGTTATTAGAACGATGTCATCAGCGAAGCGGAGGTGGTGTAGTTGCCGACCATCTATCTTCACTCCCATTCCTTCCCATTCTAATTGTTGCATGATGTTCTCGAGGGTGGCACTGAAGAGTTTTGGTGAAATGGTATCACCCTGTCGAACCCCCTCTTTTGACATCAATGATCACTTCTTTGTAGAATGGTGAGATCCTGGTGGTGAATCCGTAATACAGCTCACGAAGGATCTTGATGTATTGGGTTTGAACGCCTTGTTTGGCTAGGGGGCTTCGATGACCGCTTCAGTCTCCACAGAATCAAAGGCTTTCTGTAAATCAATGAACGTGAGACAGAGCGGCATCTTGTACTCCCTACAAATCTCAATGAGCTTGGTTACTGTGTGGATATGGTCGATTGTGCTGAATCCTTTCCGGAAGCCTGCTTGCTCTCATGGTTGTCCTTCATCTAGTGTTCTGCTAATCCTGTTCAGGATGACTCATGTAAACAGCTTGTAGATGACGGACAGCAGGCAGATGGGGCAATAGTTGCCGATGTCGTGAATGTCTCCCCTTCTTGAACAGTAGAACTGTCCTGCTGGTTTTCCATTGGGAGGGCACCTTGCATTTGGACAGGTAGCGTGTGAAGAGCCGAGCTAGTGTATTGATGAGTACCGACGGCAGATTCTTCAGGTGTTCGGGTCTGACTTTGTCTGGGCCTGGTGCTGTTCCCTTCTTTACCGACGAGATGGCATGTCGGATTTCAGAAGGGAGAATGTTGGGAATGACATATCCATCCTGTGGAATTTGGTATGTGGGCAGGTGGATGTGGCTATCAAAAAGATTTGAGTAGAAGTCCTGGATAATCTTCTCCATTGCCTTTCTGGAAGATGTGATAGATCCATCAGGGCCCGGAGGGCAGTCATCTTGGTCTTATAGTTGGCGAAGGATAGATGGGCGGTGCGAAATGCTTTTCCTGGCTTCTGCTGCATCTTCCAGTATTTCTGCTCTTCTGTCTTTGGGGTCTTCTTTTATCACTTCTCTGCACCATTTAGCAAGCTTGGACGTTAGCATTTGGTCTCCTGAGGCACCTCGCCTTGCCACGTTGGCGAATGAGCTCAAGAGTTTCAAGACAGGCATCCTTTTGTTTCTTTCTCTCTCTCGGCATTCTTCGCACAATCATGGAGGTGCTGAACCAGTCGGTTGTATTCTTCATCGATGTCGCCAATGGTGGTATCTTTCCCCTGTTGCTGCAATGGTGCCAAAGAGTTCCCAGTTGGTGGTCGCTCTGGGAGTTCTCTTCTTAAACTTTGCAGCCTTTTCTCCCCTTTGCGGGAAATAGAATTTTGCACGAAGGAGATGGTGGTCCGATCCTGTTTGGAATTTGGGGACAACAGCAACATCGGTCAGACAAAACCGTCGATTGAAGATGATGTAGTCCTTGTTAAAGGACTAATAATATTTAGAAATCTTGATATTTTATAAAAATATGCTCTGGAAAGAAAAAATTCCTGCAGAATATTACTCACTTAAAAGGTATTTCAGAATCATTTAAAATTTTTTATTTTATTATTTGGAAAATGAGCATTATTGAGATATTAATATACATATACCTCTTTTGACACATGTATCAATTAATTAATACTTTCCATAATTAGGATAGTACATATTTATCAACTCCCAAGATTTCTTCAGTCCTTATTTTTTTTTAGACTTTGGGCTATACCCAAAGCCCTACTTTGAGATGACACGCCCCTATTGAGCCTTAGGCTCTGGCTGCACTTAGCCTATGTGAAGAGCTACTCCCTGCCTTTAGGAAATATCCGAGCAGACACAGTAGGAATTTGGGCAGAACTGGGTGGATTTCGTGAATTTTGTACTGCATAAAATATTTTTATCATGAATATTATGAATCTTGCTTGCCCCAGTTCAATACTCTTCCTGCTCCCATGGGTCCCCTATGAGGGACATACATGTAGATATTCCAAGAGTACTTGGCCACATTGGATCAACCATAATGTAATCAATTCTCCTACTTCAAAGAGACATGCCAATGTGCCTCTAGGCAAACTGATGTCTCTGATTCTAAAGATAATGCCAAAGTGAATTATTCTGACGGATTTTGGACCTTAGTGGGATCTAGAGTCTGGAATCAGCTGGCTATATATTCATGGTAAGAAGTATTAATGTCATTCTCTACAAATTGCATTCTGATCTGCTTTCTAGTTCAGAGATGCAGCCCCTCCCCACTCTGCTGGGAGATCTATCTCAGGGAGTCAGCTCTGGCATTGTGAAGCTTGAGCCATAGGGCCCACCTGAAGATTTACATTTCAATAGGGTAAAATTTACCTGGCTTCATCTCTGGATAACTCAGCCCACGATGGGGTGGGCTAGAAGCCTTTGGCAGGCTTCTATCTATAAAATAAGCTAGGAGGAACGAGAAAGGGCTTTTTGGCCATTTTGGCTTCTCTTTGCTCTCTGCTTCTCCTCCCTGCCTCTCCGTTCTCTTCCCTGTTAGCCTTAGCACATGGTAGCAACCATCTTGGCCTGGGATTATAAACCCACACGTGGCCAGGACCCAGCCGGGAACCTAAAGTCCGGGGTTTTCCTGTTACTGGATTGTATACCAAAGCCTGTGAGAGTAGAGCCTTTTGAAACTCTGCTGGGCTCCTGAGTTTTCATCCACTCTCCACCAGCTTCGAGGTAGAAGGGGGACTCGTTGTGAACCCCAGTGGCTCCTGACACGGTGGGGCTCAGAGCTTATTCCTGCCTCTGCCCCTCAGGGATCACTCCTGGTGGACCCGAGAGAACATATGGGATTGTGGGGATTGAATCCAGGTCGGCTTTTGCAAGGAAAATTCTCCAGTCGCTGTGCTATCGGTCTGGTCCCTATTTTTATAGAAGTAATATTGCACTGTAACATCGATTTCAGGTGACTGCCATTGTAAATCAATACATCAGGTTTACCACTGAATGTCCAGAATTCCGTCCCTTCACACCTTGGCCTT
The DNA here is from genome assembly GCA_021461705.1 of Cryptotis parvus. Taxonomy (NCBI): domain Eukaryota; kingdom Metazoa; phylum Chordata; class Mammalia; order Eulipotyphla; family Soricidae; genus Cryptotis; species Cryptotis parvus. The sequence goes on from JAJIBD010009280.1 coordinate 5,384, forward strand.
CTCTCTCCTGGTTTACTCATTGCCCCCCGACCCCCACCCATAACTGCTCATTGATTTTATAGTCTAGTACGGAGTGATCTGTTTGTTTCCTCTTCATATCTGTATCAGTGAAATCACGCAGTGTTTGGTTTCCTCCTTTGTGTCTCTGTGTGTGTGAGTGTGTTAAGAGCACAACTGAGGTCAGTCCTCTGTGCAGGTTGCGCAGGTGGACTCATCCACTTTGCAAAGCAGAACTGTGCAGTCACTGACCAGCAACTCCGGGCTCTTCCTTCCCCAGCTCTCGGCAGCTGCCGCTCTGCTTTCTGTTTCTCTGAGTTTAGTTTTAAAACATGTTTCCCTTGTAAGTGGGATCGTATAGTTTTTACTTCTCCTGTAACTGACATTATACTAACCTCAAAATTCATCTGCGCTGCATATGGCAAGATTTCTTTCTTTGTTAGTCTGGATCATATTCCTTTATATTCCTTTATATGTCCAACAGAAGAGTGAATTTTAAACTGTGGTAGATTATCTGTCACAGTTTAAAAATTCACCCTCTGTCGGTGAACACTTAGGTTGTTTCTATCCTTGGCTTTTATAAAAATGGATGCTGCTGGTGGTGTGATAGTGTGAATATCCGGCCCACGCTCTAGAATCCTGATGGACTTTATACTGTCATTATTGATAACTATTATTGTCTTATTTAGTTTTGGAGAATAATAAATATATCACTGTTTCACAGGTTATAAGATGATAAGAATGTTTTATCTTATATATTGTAGACAGACTCAGCAGTGAATCCTGGTCTTGCTGTAAAGTGAAATGTTATTATTTTAGCCCGGAGTGTGAGGACTGGCATGGATGTAAGAAGACCTGTGAAAAGCACAACTCCTCTCTTTTGATGATAGCTGATAAAGATGAACTGGTACCACCTGCTTCTACTTTCACTTTATCCAATTGTATCCTGTGTCTCTTGCTTGGACCTAAGATACTCGGAGTGGGAGCAGGGGGAGTTTTAGAAAGAAAGACCATACTGGCTATTTGTATGATGTCTTTGGAGTTATCAAAGCTTGTTCTGAGGCTCCTGAAAGTCTTCCTTGCCTGCTCGTAGGCACGTGGTGTTGCTGCTTAATAAGCATAAAAAAATACATTATCTTTCATGATGACGATTATTTCCAAAATGGAAAACTTAGGAGATACAATCCGGGTCTTGCAGTCTTGCATCTGAGGAGGAGAAGCATCCATAGGGAAATTTTACTTCTTTTGATGAAGTAATTGATGAATGCTCTGGTAAATGGCAGCCGGGAACTAGCAGTTCTAGTTCTCATCTATCTGTTAAGGAGACAAATAAAATCCCAGAGGCTGCATAGTCTAGGAGTCGCTATTAAGAATCCAGGGCCAGTTGTCTGGGATGAAATCTAACTCTGCCACTGAATGGCGGAGTGATCTTGGGCAAATTACTGACCTTTCTGGGTCTAGTTTTCTCATCTGCAAAATAAATATAGCAACTAGGGCTATACAAGCGATGCACTTTACAAGTTAGCCTTCTAATGATTTTTATTGCACCTGAAGTGATACTCATTTTCTTCAATATTAGAAATAAAATAGTTATATTTTTTATATATATTTTATTTTAACTTTTCAAGATGTATGTGTTTAAAACATTCTAGACGGTCAGAGCAATAGCACAGTGGGTAGGGCGTTTGCCTTGCATGTGGCCAACCGGGTTCGGTCCCTGGCATCCCATATAGTCCCCGAGCACCGCCAGGAGTAATTAGTGAACAAAGAGCCAGGAGTAACCCCTGAGCGTTGCCGGGTGCCACCCCCAAAAAAATCACAAAAAAAAAAAAAATCTAGAAAAATCAAACAATACTGAAATTGCTTTTAAATTTACTTTTTAAAATTAATTTTTTTTTTTGGCTCTTTGGGTCTCACCAGACGATGCTCAGGGTTTACTCCTGGCTCTGCACTCAGGAATTACTCCTGGCGGGGCTCAGGGGACCATATGGGATGCTGGAGATCAAACCCGGGTTGGCTGCATATAAGGAAAATGCCCTAACTGCTGTACTATCGCTCTGGCCCCCAAACCAATATCAAACAATCAACCACTACTCCTCTCAAATCCCAAGAGCCAAATCTTCTACAAATTAGGTTAGAAATAATTACAATTCTGTGTTCTGTAAATTAATTAAAAGTGTTGTTTCTCCCACTCTCCTCTTTAGAAAATGTTTTTTTCTGGTGTATCTCACTTGCCATAGAGACAGAAATAGAACTTAGCAATATTTGCAAATACGTGACTAAAATCACAAATAATATGGAATGTTCATATTTCTAAATTCTAAAACATTTTTTCTGTGCTTGGTTTTGAATGATTTCATAGCATCAATTTATTCTACCAATCTGTATTGGATATTTGGACTTTAAAATTGTCCTGTTTTAGATCATTTATGAGACAGAAGCCCTTTTTAACACAAATAATGTAGGAGGATATTTCTTTAGGATTGAAGTGCAGGAATTTAGGGGGAGAGGCTTTGTGGGGAAGATAAAGGGTGAGGCAGAGAGCAGTAGAGATGCTCTCTCTTTCTTTTTATTCATTTTTTATTCATTTTTATTTATTATCCTTATCTCTTTCTTTTTATTTATTTTTGTTCATTTTTTATTTGTTATCCTTATTTCTTTCTTTTATTCATTTAGCAAATGATACTTCAGTCACATGTGTTTTTTTTAACAGAAGTTTATTCAAACTCAGATCAATCAAAGTTACTGGATTGGATTATCATATAATGCAAGGGAAAGTAAATGGAAATGGATTAACAACACTATTTTTTCTGGAATGTAAGTCTCTAGAATACAGTGAATCTTAACACTAGTGTCGATGGTGGAGGATTTGAAATAAAAAGGTTTTTATTTCACAGATTAAATCATTTTCAAGTAAAAGTCATTGGTAAGAATAAGGGTAATGAATAAAAAGTTTTTATTCATATTTAGAAAGTGTGATGCTTTCTAATCTGAATATAAATATGATATTCATATTCCTAATCTAAATATAATCTTGTTATTCATACTGAGGAAGCATTTACATTATATTATGCACTATTAATATTTGTTTTAGTCCCTTCAGTAAATTTGATTAATTACAATATAAATTTTACTTTCAGTGTGAAGCAAAAAATGCATAACAGTCAAGAAGGAAGAGAAGTATATAGTTATTAATAATAAAACTACCATGTCAAACATTTGCTCAGAAGTATGTGTCATGAAGTATAAGAAATTAAATAGTGATAAATATAAGTGATATGAAATGCTCGGACCATTCTGACTTAGCTTGAGTGATTCCTTCCGCAAATGAGTCTTCTGAGTGTCTGAAACTCATTTGACATTTCTTTATAAAATTAGTATATGTTTTATAAATGTAGATATGAGTCTACACACAGGCGTGTGCATACAGGCCTGTGAACACTTTTCAGTAGAGTCTTTATGTTTTGAAGTGCCACTTGTTTTTTTTAGGTTTGATTTTGTTTTGTTTTTTGGGCCATAGCCACAGATCTTAGGGCTGACTCTTGGCTCTCAGGGCACTCAGGGCTCACTGCTGGCAGGGCTCAGGGAACATATTTGCTACCAGGGATCAAATACAGATTAGCCTTGTGCAAGCCTTGTGCACTCTCTCTGTGGTCCCTGAGGTGTTGTGTTTTATAAATGCATGGATCAACACTTAATTGTATCCTGCTGTTATACTGTTTAATGATTACAAAAAATGTAAATGTTATACTTTCATTTCTAGGAATTCTATTTCATACTTTCAAATGTTAAGACTAGTTAAGTCTTCAAAGTGTCTTATTTCTTGAAATGTATATGATTTCACATATATATTTCATATATATGCGTTCATATAAATGTTTTCATATATATATATTTCATATATATGCTTTCAGTGTGAAGCATATATATATTTATATGGTAATTTTGATATTAGACTGTGGTTTTGATATTGTTTTGATATTAGAATGTTTTGATATTAGAATGTCTGGATGGGCAGATAGAACCACATAACCCAGGACTCAGGTGCTCTTTTTTACTATCCGCCCTGACCCAAAGTATGACAATATACCCTGCCCCGTCCAGGAGGGATAAGCTATTCCATTAATGAGAGGTGGCTTATGCTAAAGTCCTATTTGGATTCTCCATTTTCAGTGGAATTCATTGTTCATCCTATGGCATCAATCAAGGAATATCTGACTCTAGTGTTCACTCCTCTTTCTTTATGTTCCCCATCTTTACGTAACCTTTGGCTTAAGTGTGCATCTGCTTCTCTATAGTAATAAACGTATGTAAAACATTTAAAATATTTTTTAAATTCAGCATTTTAAGCTGTTTTCAACAGGAAGATCGACATCCAATCTACTGTTTTGCTGAAGTAGGGACACTAATAGAAAATTCTCAACAGATGCCATGTGTTAGTAACTAATTATTAGCTATGGGGTGAGAAGGAAAAGAAAACTAATAAAAAGAATTTAATAATGTCATCATGACTATACTCCAGTACTTTATTTGGTCAAGAATATGCACAATAGACTGATTGTCTGTCTCAGAAATTCAGTCTCTCTCTTTTCAGTCTCCCTTTTATTATACAGATTAATATTAGAAAGCAGTTTTTTTTAGATTGTGAACCTGCAGCAATGTTGCAAGATAATTTTTCTTTCTGGCCCAAAACTCCCAGTGTGAAATAATAAGGGAGATCGAAGGTGTGGTTAAGAGGCTCTGATTCTATTTAAAGGGCTAATAGTGAAGAAAAATATTTCAGTAATGAGGTTATGATTGCTATTTCTGTGTTCCAGAACTTTAGGCAACACACTTAGAATATGATAATGTATATTATTGAAAGACCAGAATGAAACATTTGACCCTGTATATCTTCTACAGATATTCAGTAGTCAAGGCGCTGCTGCCTAAGGATGGGAAATGTGTCTTTTTTATCTGCAACAAGATTAGAAACAATAGAGTGCAGTAAGTGCTACCCTTGTGTCTGTGAGACAAGTATATTGCATCTGCTTCAGTAGACAAGCACAGGTGAAAACGGAATTTCATCTTTCTTTTGGGTTCTGGGTTTGTTTTCTATAATAATTTTGGTCATTTGCAAATGAATGCTTTTCCACAGTCTTGTCCACTGTGGAATCACTAAAGAGTCCCAAGAGGAGAAAAAATTGTATCGAGACCAGAATTTAAGAGATCAAATTGTTGTCTATAATTATTAGCTATGGGTACAGAAGGAAAAGAAAACTAATAAAAAAATTTGCAGCAAAATTTTTGCTGCAAAAAATAGTTGCAGGTTTGCGCTTTGCAGAGCGGCTCATTCTGCTTTCCATGAACAGGAAGAATGAGTCTTTATCTTCCCGGGGCCACCCACAGCACCATTGAGAATTCCCATCAAGCACTTTTTTCCCTGTATTAATAGGATAAATCATGTGTAGGTTTCTTTTCTTGACCTTGGTATTTAAAAGCCAGTCTTATTGAGAGGGAGAGAAAGAGAGAGAGAGAGAGAGAGGGAGAGGGAGAGGAAGGAAGGAAGGAGAGAGGGAGAGAGGAAGGGAGAGGGAGGGAAGGAGAGAGAGGGAGAGAGGGGAGGAGAGAGGAGGGAAGGAGAGAGAGAGAATATAAGGCATTTGCCTTACATGCTGTGAACCCCAGTATAACTCCCATATTTACATTTGGTCCCTGGAGCACCACCAGGAGTGACCCCTCAGCTAGAAGCCAGGAGTAAGGCTGAGAACATACAGGGCATATGACCCCAAATCCTCGCCCCTTCCAAACCCAAGCAACAAACCAAAAACAAAACAAAGCAAAAACTCAACCTATTGAGTTCCACTTTGCATGCAAGAAATGCATCCCACTTAGTTCTTAAGGTCTTAAGGATTTTTAACAAATGCGGTCACCTTTAAGTACCATCATATAAAATATAGGGCATTCCCATAGTTCTCTAAAGTTTCTGCTCGTCTCACTCACCCGGCTTCAGGCAACCAGTGATACGCTTTCTGCCACCATGGTTTTGTGTAGAAGAGGATTTCTCCTATTATTTCTATGTAGCTCTTTGCTGAGTATGATTTTGAAAGTCACCTGTGTGTTTTCATGTATTCATTGTTATTTCCTTTGTTTTTCTTTCAGTCTTCGAGCCCCACCTGGCACTGCTCAGGATTTACTCCTGGTTCTGCACTTAGGGATGAGTTCTGATGGTGCATGGGGCATATGGGATGCTGGGATCAAACCTGGGTTGGTCTCGCGGAAGGCACGTGCCCTGCCCTCTGTACTCTTTCTTAAGTCTCATCTTCCTTTTTTGTTATTTATTAGTTTCCTATTGGACTGATGCATCCCAGTTTGTTCATGCATCTATGACTATTTGGTACATTTCCAGTTTTTTAATGATTATGAATAAACCTGCTGTGAATACTTAAATGAAGTCTCCACATTGCATTTGTTCTAATCTTTTTTATTAAATACCTGCTGTTTAGTTGCTGAGTCCAATGACAGTGTATTTTAATTCCATAATTAACTACTAATTAGTTAATTATGACTTTCAGTGTGATTTTTATCATTTTACTTTCTAAGACACAAGCGTGAGAGTACCAGATTCTCTACATCATCCCAATACTTAAATTGGCCAGTGTGTAAACTTTAGCCATTATGGCATGTGTGTGTGTGCTTGTGAGTACGTGTGTGTGCATTTGCTGACTGTAAGAGACTAATGATTTTGTGCATCTTTCATTTTCGATATATCATTAGAATATTTTCCTTCATAAAATTTGTCCAATCTTTTGCCACCATTCCCTGCCCCTCCATCACTTGATTGGTCACTATGAATGACCAAGTTATTCATGACTGGGTTCCGGGCATTCAGAAATCAGACACCGCCCCTTGGCCAGTGTCCGTCTGCATCTTAGAGAGAACTCTGCGTGCGCTTCAAGCATCGTCCCCTCTTCCTCCATCTTGTAGGGTCTTGGCTGACACCAGGTGCAGGGGCAGATTCTTGCCTTCAGCCACACGCTCGGCGCTTCCCCAGGTGGGTTGATACAGATGTCGGCCAGCGTCTCCCACAACCATCCACGTCCTGCTTTTCCTTCTGCCCAGCGGGTTTGGGGGTCTTCCTCCCAGAGCCCTGCCTTTGGGAGCAGGACTCATGGAAGAAAAAGACCCTTTCCGTTTCCGATGTAGTATTAGGGGGTCTCTCTCACAGCTTTGTAGGTCCAAGGTCACTCTTTTTCCAGTGACCACACAGTGACACCGGGGCCAGTGTGGTGTGCGGGTCTTTCGTTGTGAGCTCAGCAATGGATGACTTCCTCTCTTCTAAGGGGTCGGAAGAAGGGATCTTGTTTCAGTGAGTTTTCTCCATCATTAGCAAGGTGGACAGTCTTCCCTTTGCTGTGCGCACGGGTCGCACTGGGGATCTTTGCTGGTTAATGACAGTGTAGGTGTGTATGGTGTGTGGGCAGGAACTGACCGGCAGGGGGCGCTTCTCATCCTGCTTTTCCCTTTGCAGGATTCTGCTGAGGGAGAAGAGGCAATGGGGAAGCGGGACCCCTGCCCCAGGTGGGGAAGGTGGTCGGGCCTCAGTCCCCTTCAGGGTGGGCAAGCTCATTTGAAATAAATGGTAGGCGCTGTGGCTTGCAGTCTGCTCCTGGTGGGGTTTCATACACACCCTTCGCACCTTTCAGCGCCCTCTCCTGGCTGACCAGTGCCCTGCACCATCGTAAAGTTCTCTTCCCTGTGCCAATGCCGGTGTCCAGGCCTTCCTACTGACCACCAGCTCTCATCTTCTTCACTTCTGTTGCCTCTTCTTAAAAACTTAAAAAATTGGGTGTGTCTGTCATCGCCTTATAGCAGTATGATGATGCTTTGTATGTGATTTGGTGTTTAGAAATAAGAGTCTTAAATCCAAAGATAAAGCTAAGCCAGAGCCGCGGCTTCTCAACCTGTCTATAACACCTTATGGTTTTGTCTCTCTCCCATGAACTGTTTCTCCAGCCAGCCAGCAAGGGCCTACAAGCTAATAGAGGATGATAAATTGTGGAACTTCCCATATGAACCTTCTCTGGGAAGACTCTCATGAAGGTGTAAGAAAATCTGCTCAAAGAGATATTAGTGATGAATTTCCACATGATGTGTAGATTTAGGCTTGCAATCATTTTGAATTTCTTTCTTTTTTTATTTTAAACTTTTTTAAATTTTTTTTTAAAATTTTTTGTTTTTTGTGTCACACCTGGCAATGCTCAGGGGTTACTCCTGGCTCTTCGCTCAGGAATTACTCCTGGCGGTGCTTGGGAACCATATGGGATGCCAGGGGATCGAACCCAGGTCGTCTGCATGCAAGGCAAATGCCCTGCCCGCTGTGCTATCACTCCGGCCCCTTAAACTTTTTTTTAAAAACTGAAGTATTTGATTTAGACACCGTGGTTTACAAAGTTGTTGATAATACAGTGTTATGGACTTTCAGTGTCTCAACATCAATCCCACCATTGGAGTGACCTTCCCTCCACCAAGGTCTGCGTTTCCCAACTACCACCAGGCTCGCCCCATTATCCAGGCACACAATTTGTTTTATATTGCTTGTTATAACTAAGTGCTAATGAAATAATCAAAAATACTTCTGTGAAAGAAAATAGATGAAAATTGTTATATCTCACTGTGGGGCTATGCCTTGTCTAAGGATTTACTAAGCTGTCGCTCCCTAGTTGGAGCTTCTGTGTTATTGCTTTTATTTGCTAAGTTTTCTTGGCTTCTGTGTTCCTTTCCCATCTCATTTGCTCCTACTAGAGTTTCAGTATTGCAGAACATGGATGAGTCAATGTGGCTGCCCATCCAGGACTTTAAAATCTGTAGAAGTCTTTCTTCTGTGGCTGACCACAGACAGGTGATTTTATCTGGGCTGATAAAATGACACAGTGGTGGCTATGGGAAGTGGGCGTGGCTTTTGGGGAAGTAGGGGTGGGGTTTGGGAGGTCCATCTCCATTCCAAGAAGACCCTAGAGTTCTCAGCCTGAAGACTGAGTACCTGGAATTCTTTGCAGTTTGGTATCTGTAGAGATTATTCGGGAGCTGTGGAGTTGCGGTGTTGGCCTGCTGGGAGCAGTCAGATGTGGGTGTGGTAGCTGAGTCTTCAGTAGGGTGGGGAGTCACTGAGGGCACCCAGCGTGCCTTGGGGGACTGGTGTGTCCATGAATTTTAGCTGCTTGGTTGCTTCTCCTCGGAGACTCAGTCCTGAATCAGAAGAATAGGGCTAAGGAGTCCACAGCACTGGCCGTGTAGGTGGGCCTGATTTGAACCATTCCTGAAGGTTGTTTTACTGTATCTAAGCTCTGCTCTTTAGAAGTTAATGAGAGTATTTACAGAGGTGACAAAAGAAAACTGGGCTGCCCATAACTTCTGATCGGAATATGATTATGGTAAGCACCTATTTTCACAGAATTCTAAAATTATAGACTCAGATAGGCCCTTCTGTGTCGACAATACCATGACTTTGCAAGTTTCTTTATATAATTCTTTTATAGTTGAACATCTTTAGGGAAAGGTCACTTGATCACTTGAATCCCGTTACTCATCGATTTGCTCGAGCGGGCGCCAGTAACATTTCCATTGGACCCTATCACGTGCCAATGTAGCCCAATGGCATCTGGTTGATTCAGGAATATGAAGAGCCTCAAACCGTTCCTTCAGGGTCTTAACAAGGAAGTCTGACCATCTTGTAGGTGGGCGGCCACGTGATCTTTTGACATCCCGTGGGATCCAGTCGGTAACGGCTCTAGTCCAGCGGTTGTCTCCAAATCGCATTACATGTCCAGCCCATCTGATTTTCGATGCCTTGGCAAACGAGACAGCGTCCCTGATTCTGGAATAGCGACGGAGGTCAGAACTCCGGATTCCTTCTCTCACTTGAGTGAGGCGTGATATTCCAAGCATAGCTCTTTCGATGCCTCTCTGGGAGACCCGAATAGCATTCTCATCCTGCTTTCGTAGGGCCCAGGTCTCTGAGGCGTATGTTAATGCAGGGAGGAACGGTGGAGTCGAAGAGATGTGCCCGGAGCCGGAGGTTCTTTGTCCTTTTAGCTATTTCTTCGATGCCTTTGAAGGCATTCCATGCCGCTCTCTCTTCCTCCTGCGCAGCTCAGGTTTTAGGTCATTCATCATGTTGACTTCTCGACCTAGGTACACATAACTGCTGCATTCAGAGATGTTTGTTCCATTGAGAGAGAATGGGGCCTCTGGAACTAGTTCATTTCTCATGAACATAGTTTTCTTCAGATTCAGCTGTAGACCTACCTTTTCCACATTCTCGGTCAAAAGTCAGCCAGCATTTGTGCCGCTTGGCTAATGTTTGGTGTTATTAGAACGATGTCATCAGCGAAGCGGAGGTGGTGTAGTTGCCGACCATCTATCTTCACTCCCATTCCTTCCCATTCTAATTGTCTCATGATGTTCTCGAGGGTGGCACTGAAGAGTTTTGGTGAGATGGTATCACCCTGTCGAACCCCTCTTTTGACATCAATGATCACTTCTTTGTAGAATGGTGAGATCCTGGTGGTGAATCCATAATACAGCTCACGAAGGATCTTGATGTATTGGGTTTGAACACCCTGTTTGACTAGGGCTTCGATGACTGCTTCAGTTTCCACAGAATCAAAGGCTTTCTGTAAATCAATGAACGTGAGACAGAGCGGCATCTTGTACTCCCCTACAAACCTCAATGAGCTTGGTTACTGTGTGGATATGGTCGATTGTGCTGAATCCTTTCCGGAAACCTGCTTGCTCGCATGGTTGACCTTCATCTAGTGTTCTGCTAATCCTGTTCAGGATGACTCGTGTAAACAGCTTGTAGATGACAGACAACAGGCAGATGGGGCGATAGTTGCCGATGTCATGAATGTCTCCCTTCTTGAACAGTAGAACTGTCCTGCTGGTTTTCCATTGGGAGGGCACCTTGCATTCGGACAGGTAGCGTGTGAAGAGCCGAGCTAGTGTATTGATGAGCACCGATGGCAGATTCTTCAGGTGTTCGGGTCTGACTTTGTCTGGGCCTGGTGCTGTTCCCTTCTTTACCGATGAGATGGCATGTCTTATTTCAGAAGGGAGAACGTTGGGAATGACGTATCCATCCTGTGGAATTTGGTATGTGGGCAGGTGGATGTGGCTATCAAAAAGATTTGAGTAGAAGTCCTGGATAATCTTCTCCATTGCCTTTCTGGAAGATGTGATAGATCCATCAGGGCGTCGGAGGGCAGTCATCTTGGTCTTATAGTTGGCGAAGGACAGGCGGGCAGTGCGAATACTTTTCCCGGCTTCTGCTGCATCTTCCAGTATTTCTGCTCTTCTGAAATGAGAATATTGTGCCCGCATGGCAGAGCCTGGCAAGCTGTCCGATGCGTGTTCGATATGCCAAACCCAGTAACAGGGAAAGGTTATTTCTTTTTTTTTTTTGTAGTAGGTAATCAGCCTGCTACCTACTTTACCTGCTCGCAGAATATTTTTGATTATTTGGAATGAAGATATTTTTATTTATTTGGAATGAAAATATTTCTTCTGGTGGTCACAAATATACCCCTTTAATGGCAAAGACTCAGCAGTTCTCATCAGTGTCTTCTGAGTTCAGGACCGCAGCAGCGGGTTATCATTTATTTCTGCTGCAACGGAATCAGGAAAATACAGGGGAGATTATCTTATCTTACTTGACAGTCAATGTGCATTTGAATTTAAGAGTTTTGTTATCTATCTGTCTGTCTGTCTGTCTGTCTGTCTGTCTGTCTGTCTGTCTGTCTATCTACCTGTCTGTCTGTCTATCTATCTACCTGTCTGTCTGTCTGTCTACCTATCTATTATCTCTCTGTCTGTCTGTCTGTCTGTCTGTTTTATCTATCTATCTATCTATCTATCTATCTATCTATCTATCTATCTATCTATCTATCTATCTATCTATCTATCTATCTATCTATCTATCTATCTATCTATCTATCTATCTATCTATCTATCTATCTATCTATCTATTTTTGCTTTTTTGGGTCACGCCTGGCAATGCTCAAGGGTTACTCCTGACTCTGCACTCAGGAATCGCTCCTGGCGGTGCTCAGGGGACCATATGGGATGCCGGGGATCAAACCTGGGTCGGCCGCATGCAAGGCAAATGCCCTACCTGCTGGACTATCACTCCGGCCCCGAGTTTTGTTATTTAAGACATAACTTTAATTGCAGAAAATTGTGCATATGCCTTATGTGGTAATGTCTGGATCTCTATCCTCTTAGGGAGAATCGGAAGAAAACACCTTGACTGTTGACAGCTGGCATCAAATGGCAGGAAGGAAGGCCAACATCTAACAAGTTCAATTATTTTTATTTTTGCTTCGTAGTTCAGAGTGTTAGTACAGTGTGTAGGGTGCTTGCCTTCTTTGCATGTGGTTAACCTGGGGTTCATCCTTGGCATCCCTTATGATCTCTGAACCCTAACAGAAGTGATCTCTGAGCACAGAGCTGGAGTAAGCCCTGAGCACTGCTGAGTGTAACTCAAAAATATAAGACAAAAAATAATACATACTTTCATTTGATGTGACGTGCATTGGGGATGCTTGCATGGATGATGTCATTCCATGGTGATGATTTAGTGCATAATAACATTGTGTACAGTAGTCATTTATTCTAGATACTGAGGAAGCCACTATTTGTCAATATATATTTACTTGAATACCAATTCATTATAAAAGCGGCATGTTGGGATTACATTTCATTTTATACACATACATATATATATAATTACATGTAGAAAAATTGAAAGGACAGTCTGAGAATAAACATTGTTTTTTCAGTATAACATGGTTGCAAGAGTGTTAGGGTTTATGGTGTTGCTGTTATGGCATTCCACCAGCACCAAAGTTCTTCAGCTCCACCACCATGCTCTTATGTCACTTCAGTTCACCATTTCCTTCTCAGCCTCCCTTCTCCGCCATTGTTTGGTAATCTGGGTTTTGTTATTGAAGGCCAAAGGTTTGTCAGTGTTTGACACTACTTATTCCCTGGTTTGTTTCTCTGAATACCACAGGTCAGGGAGACCATCGGCATTTGTCCTTCTCCCGAGCACTTATTTCACTTAACATGATACTCTCAATTGAGCCACACTACAGTGAACTGTGTGGTTTTGTTTTCTCTTCCAGCTCATCTTTTTAGTGTCTTTTTCTTGGCAGAGTTCCACATCATGTTGCAGCTACCTTAATAATTTATTCCTCTGTAATTTTGTTTTGATGTAGGTAATTCATATTTTCTTTCCTTGAATTACTGTTGCAATGCACCTCGTATGTTAATTTCTACCACCTGGTTTAACATACTCTTCCTTTAATTAAAAATTTATAGAAGATCAGCTATACTTCAAATGTGGTGCCAGGGGCCAGCAACATGGAGAACACACGGTATTTTGCTTTAGTTTACTGTAATGCTTCTTGCACCACACTGAAAGAAGAAAATGACGATCAATCGCCTCTCTTCTTGCTTATGGGATACCCAAAAAGGTCTGGTGTGTGACGAGATTATGGTTTGTGGGGAGTGACAGAAAATGAAGATAGTAAGAAAAGTGGTCAAAAAACAGTTATGATAAACCACTTGCCTTTGGGTTCAGGGAAATTATTGCAAGTTTGAGAAAGTATCAAAATAATATATAGCTGCTGGGAAATGCAAGTATAATTATAGTTATAGAAAAACATAAAAATTATAGAAATAAGCTGTGTCCTAAAAACTGTTGTACTATTTTAGTGGCACTAGGTTCTTGTAATCCGTTTGTGTTAGTTTCTATACATGTGTTTGGGGCCTTCAAAGTAATTAGACTCACTCACAGTTTAATTTTGTAGACAGCAATTTGAGTTACTAAGTTGAAATCAATTTTCAAACGTTTCCAATAGGTTTCCAATTATCATTGCTCAGGAGTTGTTCATTTCTGCACCATAAATGACTCCTTACACTTACCTCACACATTCAGGGTGAGCAACAAGAATCTGCCTACCATAATGACTGGCTTACAAGGCTGCCTTCAGGGTGTGGTGGGACTACGGTCCAATGCCAAGACTTGTCAGAAGCTCACTCCAATGTCTGTTGGCCAGCTGCAGACTCATGGACGCTATTGACGTTGTCAGTTCCTGCCTGGTGGGCGTCTACCTATAGCTCTTCCCATCAGAAAGATGGAAACCAGCTCCCACTCCTGGGAAGAAGATTGCATAATGTGGTGAATTCCTGGAAGTACGAGTGATGATTGGGGGTAGCTTTCTAGGTGTTTCGATCATTAGCATACAGTGCAGAAACTAGGGCAGACCATGTGTATCCTAGCAACTATTATTCTCCATTCGCAGGTCTGTAGTCTGGTTTGCCATGGTCGTTTGGTTTTTGTGTCCTGATTATACATATGGGGACTCTTGTCTGCCTCAGTGCTGGGGAGGACAGTCAGCCAGGGGCACTCCAGAAATTCAGGTTGCATAAAGGAATGAAAGAGTATCATTGAAAATGCCTGTAAACCTTATTTTATATAGATATTGAGACTTCTTAGAAATTCAAGTAGCAGGAGTTCTTCTTGAGACCCATGATTTTTGTTGCTATTTTTAGATTCAGTTTTGCTCATATCTGTTTATTTATTTCTAACTTTTCATAGAGGCACTGTGATTTATAATTATTCACTGTTGAGTTTCAGTGGACAGTCACTGTTCCAGCACCAATTCCACAACCAGTGTCAACTTCCATCCACCGTGGCCCAGGTGCCCTCCCACCCCCAAGCCTACCTCCCTGAAAGGCAAGTTTTGAGTTTGGATGTTGTAGTTTCAGTCTCCTGCTTTCAGTGTTTATTCTGTAGCTGAGATTGTATCCCTATAACTCACCTCTACTCTACTGTTGTGCTCAAGACCCCTGACTCCGTCATCTCCTATCCATCTCTTCTCACTCTCCCACACCCCTATTTTGTGATTCTTTTCTTCCCTGTCTGTATCATTTCTATGATCTAGGGTGAAGTGTAATTTGGACATTTCTCCTCCTGCCCCTTTGATACCTTGTCCTTCCTCCTGTTATTCCTCTATACTCCACAGGTAGGTGAGAGCATCTGGTATTTGCCCGTCATCTTCTGACTTCCCTTCACTTAACATGATATCCTCCGGTTCCATCCAAGTTGCGGCAAAATGCATGATTTCATCCTTCTTTGTAGCTGTATACTATTCCGTTGTGTATATATAAGTCATACTTTGATTATCCATTCATCTGACCTTGGGGCATCTAACTTGATTCCGCATCCTAACTGTTGTGCTGAGTGCAATAGGGGTCTGTATATATCCTTTCATATATAGATATAGATAACAGATAACTTCTTTGTATCTACCACCCAGGACACAGAACAAATGCAGCAAATGACATTTCTTAATTCTACCCTCTGATTTCTTTCCTTCCTGGTTGGTCCTTATATCTAAAGGCTTTTTCACTTCTGACTTGTAATTTTGCAGGAAGGCCACCAGATGGCATTACAACACAAACCAAGTTACAAATTCATGCCAAATTAGAAAACAAGAAAACCTCTCTGAGAGGTGAGCATTGTGTAGATCAAGGCCATAAATGCCCACCAGCACCCCCCTCACCACCACCACGTCTATATGTAGTTGATATCTATGCCACTTTGTACTTTTCCTAGGAGGGAAAATAAACTATTATCTCACAAACTGGTATTATTTTAGGTTAAAAAATTAGCTCTACAGCATTATTCACAATAGCCAGAATATGGAAGCGACCAGTGTGCCCAAGAATTGATGATCAGATAAAGAAGCTTTTGGTACATCTACACAATGGAATACTATGCAGCTGTTAGGAAAAATGAAGTTATAAAATTTGCCTATAAATGGATGGATATGGAGATTATGTTGAGTGAAATTAGCCAGAAGGAGAGAGACAGATACAGAATGACTGCATTTATTTGCATGGCATAGATATATATGTGCATATTGTGATGCCAATATCCAAGGTCAAGTGAAACATGACCTTGTATCAGGAGGTCTTGTCAAGGGTGGAAATTGTCGCAAACGTGTGGGGAGTCAGAGGCTGGGTAGGATAGAGAATGGAACAGTGTGCTGACAATTATCGAGGGTACTAATGCCAACCTAGAACTGAGCATTAAATACAGGCAAAAGGATACACATGACAACCCTTTAATGTATGTTCTGTAATCCATAGTCTGAGAGGGAAGGAAGGGAGAGGAGAGAGAGAGAAAGAGAAGGAAATGAGGAACCTGCCATGGAGGCGGGCTGGGGGGGGGGGGAGGGAACTGGGTGGTGGTGGGGGAGATGGGCACTGGTGGAGGGACGGTGCTGGAACACTATATGACCAAAACCCAGGTATGAACTTTTTAATTGTGTATCTTTGTGATTGTGTATTCACGGTGGTATAATAAAATGCTTTAAAAAATTTGCTCTATAGTAAACATGTGATCTAAATGACAATAATTAAGTGAAAAAAAAGTTTAAAGATTTTAAAAAAAGTTTCACTAGTAAATAATAGTAATATAACAGCAACAAAATAATAGGAACTGCTATTTTAATGTTAACTAGACCATTACTTAACATTAATGGTTATGTTAATGGTAATTATAAAATAAATTTTTGTCTTAATAAACCTTATGACCAGCAATATCGAAAGTTAAATATGTCAGCTAATGACTGAAATGTATGGAAGTTTAGAAATTATTTTTACAAAGTAGCTGATGCATAAGAACTATTTCTGGCACATAATAGTCATTGAAAAACTGACAGTGGACTTGAAAACACCAAGATAAGGAAACAATCTGAGCATTCACAGATGGTGGTTGGATGAATAGTATGTGGTAATGGGCTGGAGGGATAGTAGAGGAGACATAACGTTTTCTTGGCCCTTCCTAGTTGGTTCTCTCACTCCGCATTCTCTCGCGAGTACCAGCAGGGGTCGCTCCTGAGTAGAGGGCCAGGTTGAGTCCCTAAGCACTGCAGGGTGTGGCCCCCAAACCCCAAACCAAAAAAAGTAAAAAAACAGAACAGGAATATGTGGTGTTTGTGTACACACACACACACATGCACACACACATACGCACGCACACTCACACACACATAATGGAACATGACCATGGTGGTCATTTTACTTTTGGTTTTTGGTTTATTGGGCCTTGGGGCCACGCCCACCATGCTCAGAGCATGGAGCATGCAGAAAGGGGCTAATTGCCGTTTTGTGACAATGTGGATGAACCTAGAGGGGATGATGCTAAGCCGAAATAAATCAGGCAGAAAAGACAAAACGGAAAGTTCATTCATATATGGAATTTAAGAAACCAAAGCAACTACAGATCCAGAATATGGGAAGAGAGAGGCCGGGAATGGGGGGGAAACGGGTGAACTAGAATCAGATCATGTTGTAGAATATTGTTACTGAAAACTGACTTGTTTGTTTACCAGCATTTGGGTTGTGGTGCTGGGACACACACTAGCAGCATTCTGTGAGATTGTCCCTTTCCTCTCGGGAAATCAGTGTCTTAGCATGATGGTAGGTGTGAGGGAGAACAATAGAGAATCCCGGAATATTTGTAAACACACTAAGAGAATCCATATTCAAGAATCCAATCCTATTCATTCATTCATTCATTCATTTGTTCGTTCGTTCGTTCGTTCATTCATTCATTTTAAATTTATTTATTGCCACACCCAGCGGTGTTCAGGGCTTACTCCTGGCTCTGTGCTCAGAAATTTCTCCTGGTGGTACTTAGAGGACCGTATGCGGTCCTGGGGATTCCAGCTGGACCACGTGCAAGGTCTTACCTCTGATACTCTCAGGCCCTAAGAAGCCAAATTTAAGTCAAGGATTTAAAGGTAATTCTTGGATCCTTGTTATCAAAAATCATCTTTGACCTTATTTCTAGGGCTTGCAGGGAGCTGGAAAGATAATCCCTTGGGTTCATGTTATTAAAAATCATCTTTTACCTTCTCAGGCGTGGGTGAAGTGAGGCGGGAGAGGAACCTCTGAGGAGGTCTCACAGCCTCTCAGAGAGCGTGTCCTTTGCTCTGGGCTGGAGCTGAAGAGAAAATGAGCTCCCAGAGTTGGAGACTTCCTGTGTGGTTTTAGTTCAGATACTTCAGGGAGCCCTCGCTGCTTCTCTCTCTCTGCTGGGCTGGACCGAAAACCTCTCAGGAAGTCTCTGAGTCTATTTTTATGTTCTAGTTTTCATAGAGCATTTTTTAATGCCATTTCCCCCCCATTTATATATTTTTAATTGTATCACTGTGAGACACACAGTATTGGTATTCCTGAAGCAACCAGATGCCATTGGGCTACACTGGCACGTGATAGGGTCAAATGAAAATGTTACTTGTGCCCGCTTGAGCAAATTGATGAATAACGGGATGACAAGTGATCAAGTGAGACACACAGTTACAAAGTTATTCATGACGGAGTTTCAGTCATATAATGCTTCAACACCCGTCCCTTCACCAGTGTAATATCTTTTATACTGGACTTTTAATTATCTTGTAATAACCCAAGCAGGTGATCGAAAGCTCTCTATGTGTTACCTAATTGTTTTGTATTTTGTTTATTTATTTATTTATTTATTTATTTATTTTTGCTTTTTTTTTGGGTCACACCCAGCGATGCTCAGGGGTTACTCCTGGCTCTGCACTCAGGAATTACTCCTGGCGGTGCTCGGGGGACCATATGGGGATGCCAGGGGATCGAACCTGGGCCGGCACAGGTCAGCCGCATGCAAGGCAAACGCCCTACCCGCTGGGCTATCACTCCGGCCCCCTTGTTTTGTATTTCGGTATTGATTTGAATATTCTTTCACAAAACAATGTCAAGTGATGACATTTTCAGGGCTTCTATCAATGGCTTGTCAGTGAGGTAAGCCAAGAAAGTGCTAGAAGGAAAGGAGTAAGCATGGGGCAATGTAAGTGTAAATCCACTAAGTTGAAATCATTGGTTTGTGTTATTGGAAAGGGCGTCAGAACTATTTACTGTCTAGCTCTGAATGAACTCCCCCACCCACCCCCACGTCCCTGCATTATTATCTTAGCTGAGGGAGTAACCTTTATTACCCTGAACCTAGAGATGATTTTTTTTTTGGATACCAAAGATTGGCATGAAAGAAGAAATATGCAAAAATATGACTAAGGCAAAATTCTTGCTGTTTAAAAAATATAACATAAAGCGGGAAATGGTTCAACAGATTCCTATGTTTCTAATCTTGATTTAGAAATAACGTTATGTCCAAATACTTTCTTCCTGACTAAGAACAGAGTAATTATTAAACATTTTAGTTTCTCTTTCTTTTTTTATTTATCTCTCTTGTGAGTTGAGTCTTAGGGTCTTTTCACAACTGTGACTCCTTTGTTTCCAAATAAAATGTTGCCACTGCAAAAGAGGAAAGAAAGAAAACTTGATTGTTTTAGAATTTAACTTCACTGTCCTAAGGAGGGAAGAAGTCAGAAGAGGGAAAATTTACATAGAAACCAAACAGAATTTGTAACGTTCTGGGAGAACAAGAAAAGCATATAATAGAGTGTGAGTCTTTGAAGCAGAAACTATTTCTGGTGCAAGAAAAGGCGAATTAAAGCTCAGTCCATTATAAGATATTCCATTAGCTGCGTTTTCAGCCCTGTCTTCCCTGCTCCTGTGCTCAGCTCAGCCAACACTCGGCAGCTAAAGGTGCCAGAGCAGAGATGTGCTGGGTCTCAGACACCTTCTTAACCTAAAAAGGGGAAGTTTTCTTTTCCTTTCTGACTTACTGCAAAATCCTCTGCAAATTCACCTCCTGTGAACCCAATTTTTATATGCAACCTAAGCAGGTTTTATTCATTTCCATAAAAAATATGAGCCTTTTTTTCTAAGAATTTCTTCCTCCGATGGAAAAAATTGTTTTTTGCTTCTTCAGGCCAGTCATATTTCCTGATTAAATCCTGTGTTCCCAATAGCATCTGCTTTTATGGTGAAGGTCTATATTGCTCACATTAAGGCACTCTCCTTCTTGTGGAGCCAAAGGCCCTGTCTGCTCATCTTCACTGGAATCCCACTGCGGGCCAAATAATTCAGTTTAATTTATTCTTGGATACGGGGAGGATTATCCCTTTATAATTTCAGTCGTGCTCCACACCAAGGTCCAGGTTTCCTACTTTCCTTTGGAGAGAGCTTAATATGTTCAGAACCACTGAGATACTACGTTGTTCATGGATAATGGATAGGTGGTATCACTTGTATCATTTGTCTTCCTGTTCATCATTTTGCCCGAGTGGACACCAGTAAAGTCTCCATTCATTGGGAATGAGGTCCATTATTGTTACTGTTTTTGGCATATCGAATACACCACGGGTAGCTTGCCAGGCTCTGCTGTGGCTCTGGGTTCATCCCAGAGGGCCCAGTCTTTTTCTGTGTCAGACCATCAACCACCCAGGGCCCACGGAGCAGAGCCCTGAGTGTAGACAAGCTTGTCTCCTGTCTGCCACCTGCCCGATGCAGCTGGGCACTGTAGCCACACCTGCAACACCTCGAGGGCCAAAAATCACTCATGAAAACTGGGTTTTGTCTTGTTTCTGTTCAATCACATCTTTTTCGCTGACAGTTTATTTATTTGTTTTCTTCATTTCCCATCTGCAGTGCCTGGTGGGGGATCATGTAGCTCAACAAGTGACCCTCTACTTCAACCTTTTTAGAAGGAGTATTTTCTTTGCAGCTTTGTCCTGGGCTGAGGGAGTCTGACTTTCATGAGTGAAAAGGAAGTAAACACCAGGAGAACAAGAAAGTATCGAGGTAACAGGGACCAACCGTAGACTCTTTCTGTGTTTGAATTCAGCTCTTTGTGTGTGGTGTGAGAGGCTGATCTGGCTTACTTCTGCAGTGGGGTATCCGGCTTTCCTAAGACCATTTGTTAAAGAGACTTTGCTTTCCCCATCTATCTCTTAGCTCCTTTATTATCCATCCACTGCCCATATGAAGTGAATTTACTTCTGGACTCTCAATTCTATTCTACTGAGATGTGTTATTGTAATGGAATTCACTTAATCAATCACACTGGAAACATCATTCGGCAAGAAAGCAAGGAGATTTAATGATTTGATGTCAAGTCAAACCATAGCTAGGCCATCACCTGAAATTGCAACCCTGCATAGAGTCGCAGAGCACTTTTACAGGAGTCTTTCTGGCAATGTAATAAATTGTTGGACAGACAAGAGAGGAACACAGCATGGAGTTCCTTGATTGGTTGCATTGTGACAAGGCACCGAGCTACACTGTAGCAGGAGGGGCCCAGCATGGACTAAGAGGGGGCCCTTGTTGCCGGGAATCTTTGTGGTGGATACATTCTGTTTTAGGCTCTGTAGAGACAGTTATTAATTTGTTAATTTCCTGCCTAGCTAACATGGGTTTGGGTCCTTCTATTCTGAATCATAATTTAGGATTATGATTCTTTCAACTCTACTTGATTTCAACCCTTTCAATTCTCCTTGATTCCCAGAATGGGCCACTCAGGACTCCCACCTCTGGGTGCCTCCTTGGATACCTGTGCTTGGTTACCTGTTCATGTTTCTAACTTTCCCGTTACTGTAATAGCACACTAGGATGAGGAATTTCATAGTTTCAAGGACACAGGGAGCAGAGCAAAAAACTCAATTTGACCCTCACATATAACAATGTGCCAGTATGTTCTGCAATACCACATTGTTTTTAATATAATAATTTTGCAAAAAATGTATTTTTTCCCAGTTATTCCACTTTATTTAAACATACTTAGTTAATGTTCAGGTTTTATTTTATTTATGCTTTTTGGGCCACATCCAGAGATCCTCAGGGATTATTCCTGGCTCTGAGCTCAGAAGTTACTCCTGGCAATGCTCAGTGGACTATGCGGGGATTGAACCCAGGTCTGCCTTGTGCAAGGCAAATGTCCTACCTGTTGTGCCCTCTCTCTCTGGCCCTATATTCCACTTTTAAAACTGAGCTCCCTGACTATTAAATTATTTACATTTTCAGAATAAAACAAAGGATGACATTATATAATGATAAAGGTGTCAGTTCATTAAAAAGGTGTGCCCCTTATTAATAAAAAACCACATAGGAGTCTCATCAGAGCATAAAACAGATATGAACATATAGAAGGAAGAAATGGATAGAAACAGAAACCTCAGGAGACCTGCCAGGGGTCCACAGAACAGTTTTAGGAACCAGCAATGACACTAAGTAATCAGCAAAATCTTAACTTGATTTGAGCATAGCAGAGTGATGAGGTTACAAGCCACCAAGCCAAGTGACGTCCAAAGGCGCAGGTGCACCTCTGAGGTGAGCTGGGAACCACAAGTGGTTTCACTTCTGACAGAAGAGGAAGAGTGGGCGCTATACAGCAGATAAGACAGAGATAGTGGAAAATTTAAGCACACTCTATTGTTGGGGTTGGGGAGGTGGGGCACACCCAGTGGTATTCAGGGCTTAGTCCTGGTTCAGGCATCACTAGCTCAGGCATATTTACTCCTAGCTCAGGCATCACTCCCGGTGGTGCCAGGGATTCACCCTGGGTTGGCAGCATGCAGACTCTCCCTGCTGTAGTAGCTCTTTGGCCATTTAACACATTCTGAAAAACTAAGTGTGCGTTTTTAGGACAGTATGAACCTCTGAGTTTGGACATTGGGGTGTCCATTATCACCCAGCAGTGGGTGCTGCATAGAATGACAGGACGGGTCAGAAGATGGTGAGGGGGAGGGTGGTTGGGGGTGGTGGGTACTCCCTCGGTGATGCTGAGATCGCGAAACCTCAGTTTCCAGACTCATTTCTTACTTGAGCAAAATCTTTAAGAGGGGAAATCAGGGAACCCCCTTGCTCCCAGCACCCAGGGAGGACAAAAGTCTTACCAATGTTTCTTCCATAGGGGAATGGATAGGATAAACTTTTTTCAATTGATTTGTGAAGAATAAAGTGATTCCAACACAGGAAGGAAGAGGTGTTTCCTTGTAGCTGAGGAAGGGAAAACCACTAGTGTGCTAACCACAAGTCTCACACCAAGTAGCAGACAGACGCTGTTCGCGCGAGGCCGCAGGAAGCTCTAACATCCGTGATCCCAGTCCTATACACGACTATTAAGGGAAGAATAGAATGAAAAGATGTTTAACCCTCTGCTGCCAAAGACAGACCTCATATTGGTACACAGCCTGGTTCTGCAGTGCCTAGAGAAAGCAAACTCTACCCACCCAGTGTGCAGGCGCAGG
The DNA here is from genome assembly GCA_021461705.1 of Cryptotis parvus. Lineage (NCBI taxonomy): Eukaryota > Metazoa > Chordata > Mammalia > Eulipotyphla > Soricidae > Cryptotis > Cryptotis parvus. Next base: position 28,609 of record JAJIBD010009280.1, read on the forward strand.
CAGGCCCGCACACGCACACACACACACACACACACACACACACGCACACACTGAGGCAGAGGAGCTACATGCTGGTAGTTACTCCCCAGGTGAAGGCATACAAGACACACCCCAGATGGTGGGGAACCAACAGACAGTAGAATTTCTTCCTCCAACATTTGAAAAATGCATTTTCTTTTGTAATATAGAGAACAAGTGAATATTCAGGACAGTGTTTAACACTTGTCTTTTTCTGTTAAACTGTATTCTTAAAAATATAACTTGAATTGACTTGTTCTTGCCAGCTTCGGAAGACTGAGCCTGTGTGTTCTAGAAAAAGTGATCTATAGCAAAGGCGTGGCTTCATTGTCTGCTTGATAATTTGCTTTTGTAACAATTTGGTAACTGGGTAATTGACGCCTCTTTTCCTATACCATAAATAATTGTGAAATTGCTGTCTGATTTGAAATGTACCATTGGCATAGTTGTTTGCCCTCTATGTATGATGGTAAAATGAATGTATGTTCATCTTCAAGAAAAAAAAGAATTCCTTGCTCCCAATACTCTCCATTCATAACAAACTGAATCAGTAACAAACTGAGTCATAACAAACTGAATTAAGCAGCAAACTGAGTCTCCTGCAGTGGAAGAGCAGAGCCTAGAACTAAACACCTCTCCACTTCGAAGAGGACAAGGCCAGCCTGTAGAAATTCTAAGGTGGAAGAAAACCACTCAGAAGAAAACTTCCTCCTCAGACCTCACACACAGCGGTAGGTAGCAGCTAGCAGCTGCACATCTCAGCGAGTGTATGCTGAGGATAACCACAGAACCTTGGTTGGTGGCTCTCCAACCAATGAGGAGCCTCACACAAATTAATCGCCTCACAGGAGAAGCATCTCTATTTGCAGCATCTTAGATGTACAGTGCTATTTGCAGAAGGATGCTACGTGGAAACATGCTGAGCAAGCAAGAAGCCTGTAGAATGAGTAAATAGCAGAAATAAATTTAAGCATGTTCAAGAAGTTAGAATTTCTATAGGAAAACTCGAAATAGCATCTCTATGTGTCAGAAATCTGGTTGAAAACTAGGGCACCTTACACAAATGTACAGGAGAAAATTTATTGGAGCTAGAAACAAATCTGAGGCTTGTTTACTTCCTTTTTTAAAATTTTATTTAAAAGACGTGAGTTTTAAAGTTATTGATAGTTGAGTTCAGGCAGATACTATTCCAGCATCAATCCTACCACCAGTGTACTTCCCTCTGCCCGTGTTCCCACGCTCCATCCTCCTCCTCCTCCTCCCCCAACCTTCCCGTCTGCCTGTCACCTTGACAGGCACATTATAAAATTCAGCGGTTACAGTTTAGATCTCACGTATTCAGTGCTTTTTATTTCTTTTTTGGGTCACAGCCGGCGACGCTCAGGGGTTACTCCTGGCTCTGCACTCAGGAATTACTCCTCGAGGTGCTGGGGACCATATGGGATGCCGGGGATCAAACCCTGGCCGGCACTAGGCCAGCACAGGCCGGCACAGGCAAACGCCCCACCCGCTGGGCTATCCCTCCGGCCCCTTCAGTGCTGTTGAGTCTGTGCTTTGGAGAGCGGCTATACCACTCTCCCATATCACAGCTATAACCAAAACCTCTATCCCTATTCCCTCCTTACTCATGTTTCTCTCTTGATTTCTTTCCTTCTCTGCCATTCTTTCTTCCTCACTTCATTTTCTTCCCTCTCTGTCCTTATATTCTGGGGTTAGGGGTGATTTAGGCATCTTCCCTTTAATATAGTACATTTCCTCATCCTGTGATTCTATATACCACAGATAAGTGAGATCATCCAGTGTTTGTCTATTTTTGGCTTCACTAAATATGATATCTTCCAGTTCCAACCACGTAGCAGAAGATGGACTGTTTCATTGTCCTTCCAGTTACGTGGTATGACACCATGTATATATCACATCTTCGTAATCCATTCACCTGTCAATGGACATCTAGGTTGGTTCCAGATCTTAGTTATTGTACTAAGTGTAACAATGAATAATGGTGTGCATATGTCCTCATGAGGTGCCCCGGAGGGGATGGCAGGTTCTAGCCCTGGCCCGCCACCCCAGCAGAGCCTCACAACAAGCCAGGACGACCCTCCACTCCATGAGGACCTCCATTTTCCACATCCAGACTTCCCCCTCGTCAGAACTCCACCCAGCAGACCAGCCTATCACAGCCCGGCTCGTTGAGATCCACCCTGCTGCAGTCTTTTTTAATCCAGCCCAGGTATGCTAATCCAGAGACAGACATGGGGCAGAGCTGCTACTGGCTCTCACTGTGCCCAGCCACTCATGAGGTGCCCGGGAGGGGATGGCAGGTTTTAGCCCTGGCCCGCCACCCCAGCAGAGCCTCACAACAAGACAGACGACCCCACTCCATGAGGACCTCCATTTTCCACATCCAGACTTCCCCCTCGTCAGAACTCTACCCAGCAGACCAGCCTGTCACAGCCGGCTCAAGCGGCTGCTATGCAGCGCCGGTTCATCAATAAATGCTGGATTTTGAGATGACTACAAGAATATGCTACCCGCACGGCAGAGCCTGGCAAGCTACCCATGTCGTATTTGATATGCCAGATACCAGTAACAATTATAGACCTCATTCCCATGACCTAATGGAACGGTTTGAGGCTCTTTTTGTTCCTTGAGCAAGCAGGTGCCCTTGGGCTCTACTTGCATGAGACAGGTCATATGGAGATGTTACTGGTGCCCGCTCAAGCAAATCAACGATGAACGGGAAGGCAGTGATACAGTGATATGTCCTTGAATGAATTTTTTCTTGCTGTTTGAGGATAGATATTCCAAAGTGAAATTGCTAGGTCATATATCAGCTCAATTCTAAGTTTACTAAGAACTCTCCATATAGTTTTCACAGGGGTTGAACCAACAACATTCCCAGCAGCAGTGGATGGCAGTTCCTTTTTCACCACATCCACCAAAACAAGTTGTTTCCACGATTTTTGAAGTGTGCCATTCTTATGGGTGCGAAATAATATGTCCTGGTTGTTCTGATTTGGATGTCTCAAATGATAAGTGATGTAGAACATTTCTTCATGTGCTACTACTCATCTGTCTTCTTCAGAGAAGTGTATGTTTGTTTCTACTCCCTAATTATTAAACAAGATTTTAAAATATGAGCTTGGGATTTTGGGGTTGACTTTTTGTGAATAGTTTATATTTTTTGGATACTGACTAATTATTGATGTGTTGAATGCAATCCCCCTCCCCCATAGCTATCTTAGTTTTAGTCTGTGGTTTTTTCCCCACTGTCATGAAGAAAGTCTTTGATTTGATGTGCCACATTTGTATATTTTGGATTCTGTTGCCTTTGCTGGTGGTTTCATATCACTGAAGACTCCTCTGACATCCAAATCATGGGTGTTCTGTGAATATTTTGCTCAATGGATTTCATAGTCTCTGGTTGAATCTCAAGGTCTTTGATTCACTTTGAATTGACTTTAGTGTAAGGTCTGAGTTATGGATCCAGCTTTATTTATTTATTTTTGGTTAGGGAATTTGTTTCTCAGCTTTTATTTATTTATTTTTTATTTTTATGTGTCAATTTATTCTTTCTCACACTAGTGCCTCTTATTTCCATGTCACCCAAACTACATATGCCCAGAACAGTCCATCTTTCTAATAAATCTAAGTTAGATATTTAAATAAAAATCATCTCCATGTGTACTATGTAGACCAGGTTTTGTTGACATTTTTATCTGTATTTTATTGATACTTCCTCTTCATTCTTTGCCTTGATACATTTATCACTATTATAATTATTTTTCCCCCCAAATTTTATTACACCATTTTAGACATACAATTGAAAGATGCTCATGTAGAGTTTTGATTCTACAGTGTTCCAACACCCATCCCTCCACCCAAACCCATCTCCCATCACCAATGTCCCCATCTCCCTCCCCCCCCACACCTCAACTACTTGGCGGGTTCTGTATGTCATTTCTCTCCTCTCTATCTCTCCCTCCCGCCAAACTTTCCTGCACATTGTGGAATGCAGTGCATTAAAGGACATTACTGTTTCCACTATTTTAATGGACCGCGGCCTGGGCTTGAACTGGTTTTGCTCTGTTAATCTGGTCGTGAGGTAGTATCCCAGCGCCCAGACAGCGAAGGTGGTGGCTAGTGTGGTGGGCGAGTCTCATCCGGCTGCTTCCGGGACCCCCAGAGGTGATGGGTCCACTCCCAAAACCCATCTGTCCTCCCGGGAGCCCCATGGTCAGCTGGGCCTGGGGCGAGCCGAGTTCCAGCTTCCCCAGCCTCTTGTGAGGCTCTTCACGCTATCATTTTTATTTTTTTTAAATTAAATATACAATTACAACATTGTTCATGTTTAGAGATTTTGGTCACATTGTGTTCCAGCACCCCGCCCTCCACCAGTGCCCATTTCCCACCACCAATGTCCCCAATTCCCTCCCCCACCGATAGCCTGTCTAAATGGCAGGTTCTTTATCTCTTTTCTCTCTCTCCCTTTCTCTCTTTTCCTTCTCTTACACATTGTGGGTTGCACTACATACACTTAGAGGCCATCATGTGCATTTTTTGCCTGTATTTGCCTGTATTTTGCTCAGTTCTAGGTTGGTAGTAGCCCTTTCGACATTTATTCACACATGTTCCCTTCTCTGTCTTACCTAAACTCTGATTCCCACATTTTTGCAGTAATTTCCACTTTTGGTAAGATCTCCTGTGGATCCAACTTTAATGTTTTACATGTACTATCCAGTTTCCCCAGCACTGTTTGTGGAGGAGATTGTCTTTATTCCATTTCATGTTCTCAGCTGCTGTATCAAAGTTAACTGTGCATATGTAAAGGGTCTTCTCCTTGGGTATTTGATTTTGACCCATTGATCAGAGAACCTGTTTTTGTTCCAGTGTCATGCAGTTTGATCACTGTACAGTTCCAAATTAGATAATATACCACAAATTTCTTATGTTTTAGTAAGGTTTACTTATTTTGGTCTCTTCTGATTCCATTCCAACTTTATTATTTACCTTCCTAGGTTCTTGAAGCATGTCATCTGAATTTGGATGTGGATTGAATCTATAAAATAGCTTAGGTAAGATAGTCATAAAAGCTTTAAGCACTGTGATTTACAAAGTTGTTTCTTTTTTAATTAATATTTTATTATACCACATTAGATATGCAATTACAAAGTTGTTCATGTTTGGGGGGTTTTAGTCACACAGTGTTCCAGCACCCCTCCCTCCACCAGTGTCCATTCCCCACCACCAATGTCCCCGATTCCCTCCCCCTCCCCTTGCCTGCCTCTATAGCAGGTTCTTTATCTCACAAAGTTGTTTCTAATAGTCGTTTCCAGCACTCAGTATTCCAACACGCATCCCACCGCCAGTGTGATCTTCCCTTCACCTTTGCCCGAGTCATCCCCCAAAACTTAAGCCTGTCCCTTGGCAGGCACAAAACAATTCATTTTATATTGCTTGTTACGACAAAATGGTAAGTAGAATTATCAAAAATTATTTGTGAAATTTGTTATATCTCACAGTAGAGTTTTTTAAAGTCATTGTCTGCAGATTAAATGAGTCTTTTGTGCTAGTTGAACCTTCTGTATTGTTTCTGCTTATTCAGCTGAGTTGGCTTCTTAGTTACTTTCCAGTTTAATTGCTGAGCCCTACTGTGCTGTCAGTGTTGTGGAGTTTGGAGGTGCTGCACAGCCCCATATGTGGTTGTGAGCTTCAGGATCTGTGTACCTGGGAGTTTTGTCATCTTGGCAGCTCTGCAGAGATTAGTCATGAAGTAATGAAGATGGGCCACTTGTGTGGTAGAGGTTGTGGGGTGTGGGCCAGGATGCTTTAGGAATTAGGCCCTCCTTCCTCCTGGGGCTGCTAAGACTTCAGTAGATTAGGAATTAGGCCCTCCTTCCTCCTGGGGCACTCCAGAATTTTCAGCCCGGAAGACTCGTGTACCCATGAGTATCAGAGGATTGTTTTCTAACTCTTTGGAGATTTTGTAACTTGTTTTGTAGCTGGCTAGAGGTTGTGAATCCCATGTAAACTGGGCCCCTTACATGGCAGCTGTAGGGTTTGGGGAAGGCTGCTGGGGTTCTGGCAGTACAGAGGCGGGGGGAATGGTGTCTGCCCTATTTTGAGAAGCCCCCACAGTGATTGATTATGAAGCAGTGAAGTTGAGCCATTTATATGGTGATGGCTGTGGGTTGTGGGTGTCACAGCTGGAGCTTTGGCAGGACTGGTCTGGGCCTGCCCCCCCCCCCTGAGGACACCCTAGAATTTTCATCCTGAAGGCCAGTGTTTCCAGGAGTTTCTGCAGCTTGGCTTGCATAGATTTCAAGGTTAGTTGGGATGCGCCCTTTTAACAACATTGATTCTTCAAATGGACGCTTGTTATTATATGTGATTGGTTTCTATGTGAGATCAAATTCAAAGAGAACTGATAAAGTTCAGACTAAGATGGCAATCGGGGTGTTTTCTTACTTTGCTCCACACAACAACCAACAATTAATTGCTTAGACAGATAATGACACCCATAGATGGGGGAGACTGAAGCAGCCTGGACACCTCATATACTGAAGGGGACAACGAAGAATCACCTCACTGGACTGACATTGGTCAATAGAGACTGGTGGTCTGGGGTGAAGGACATAGAAAACAGGGTCACAGACTCAGTCAAGGGCCCTGGAGAGGGAAGAGAAGAAAACGTGTGGGAGAACAAGCTCTTGATCTAGGTGAAACCCAGATAGAGGGGTTAGGGTGTGTCACAGCAGGGAGGGAGCACAGAGACAGAGCTCTAAACTACGTACACCTCTCTATCTTTCTGAGCTGGTGCTGACATTTTATTTTTTATTTTATTTTATTTTTTTGCTTTTTGGGTCACACCCGGCGATGCTCAGGGGTTTCTCCTGGTTCTGCACTCAGGAATTACTCCTGGCGGTGCTCAGGGGACCATATGGGATGCCGGGGATCGAACCCAGGCCGGCACAGGCTGGCTGTGTGCAAGGCAAACGCCCTACCCGCTGGGCTATCGCTCCGGCCCCTGGTGCTGACATTTTAAAGTGCTCACACACCCCCCCACACACACATATAAACACATATGTATATAGAAATGTTTATATGCATATGTCTTTATATACATTAAGACCATGAAAAAAATGACAACACACATAATAAACTGGAAGTTTTCCTAAAATTCAGGAAGAAGACAAGATTTTTTTTCCAATTAATGATTTTATTTTATTATTTTTCTTTTTCTTTTTTTTTAATTTTTTTTAATTACAATTACAAAGATATACAATTAGAAAGTTCATGTTTGGGTTTTGGTCATACAGTGTTGCACCACCCGTCCCACCACCAGTGCCCAGCTCCCACCACCAATGTCCCGGTTCCCTCCCCTCTCCCCCAGCCCTCCTCCATGGCAGGTTCTTTATTTCTTTCCCTTTCTCTCTCTTTCTCTTTTCCTTCCCTTCCAGACTATGGATTACAGAACATACATTAAAGGGTTGTCATGTGTATCTTTTTGCCTCTATTTAATGCTAAAGTCATTAAAGTATTAATTAAACCTATTTAATACTAGGTTGGTATTAGTACCCTCGACAATTGTTAGCACACTGTTCCATTTTCTGTCTTACCTAGCCTCTGACTCCCACATGTTTGTGATAATTTCCACCTTTGACAAGACCTCCTGATATATGTTTCACTTGACCTTGGATATTGGTATCTTAATATGCACATATATATTTATGTCATGCAAATAAATGCAGTCATTCTGGATCTGTCTCTCTCCTTCTGGCTAATTTCGCTCCAACATAATCTTCTCCATGTCCATCCATTTATAGGCAAATTTTATAACTTCATTTTTCCTAACAGCTGCATAGCATTCCATTGTGTAGATGTACCAAAGCCAGAAGACAAGATTTACAGTCTCAGATTATGATTTAATATAGTGATAAAAAGTTTTACCTAGAGCAATTAGGCAAAATATGCTTAAAAAAGACATTCAAGTTGGAAAGAAAAATTCAAATGATCAGTGTTCAATAGATGGAGTAATGGTTATGTAGGAATCCCCAGTGATTTAAAATAAAATCATTAGACATAACAAATGAATACAGTAAAATAGAAGACCACAAGATTAATATGCAGGTTTGGAGAGGTACAGTACAAGGGTGCATACTTTGCACATTGCAGATTCCTGGCACCACAGAGAACCCCCAGAATGACCAAATGCAGCCCTAGAAATCCCCGAGCACTTCAAGTTGTGGCCCTAAAGTCCCTTGAGCACTGCTTGGGTTTCAGTGGTAATGCCCAGCACAACAGGGCCTGACAATACTCTATCCTTGGACCCTTGCAGTAACCTGCGGGCCCATTGGCTGAGAGATTGCAGAAAGAAAACTGCATGGGAACCCCACCCCATTGATTAATATTAATATACAAAAGCTATTGTGGTTCTACAAGCAAATAACATACTGGTAGAAAGAAGAAACAGGAAAATAAACCTGTACCATCCCATCAAGATAATTTCTCTGTGTGTGTGTGTATGTGTGTGTGTGTGTGTGTGTGTGTGTGTGTGTGTGTGAGTTCCCAGATCT
>JAJIBD010009281.1:0-96734 GCA_021461705.1 Cryptotis parvus
GATTTTTATTTATTTTTTTTAATTTTTTTATTATACCACCGTGAAACATACAATTACAAAGGTGTTCATAATTGGTTCTTGGTAATACAGTATTCCAGCACCCATCCCTCCACCAGTGCCCCATTTCCACTACCAATGTACCCCTCCCCTCCCGCCCCCAGGCCGCCTTAATAGCAGGTACCCCAGTTTCCTCTCTTTCTCTCTCTGTCTCTCTCTCTGTCTCTGCATCTCTCTCCCTCTTGTTTTACACATTGTGGCTAGCCTTGCAGATATTTAGAGTTTATCACTTAAGTCTCTTTGTGTATATTCAGTGGTGAGTTTTAATCTGCCATTACCATTTCCCATATTTAGTAAAACACTGGTATCTATTTATATCCTATTAATGAATGCAGTCATTCTATATCTGTCCTTTTCCTTCTGACTAATTTCACTCAGCATGATAGACTCCATGTCCATCCATTTGCAGGTAAATTTCATAATTTCATCTTTTCTGACAGCCGCATAGTATTCCATAGTGTAGATGAACCAGTTTTTAAAATAATTCCACTGAGGTACAGACCAGAAGCACAGCTGCGCGGCCTGTCCCCACGTGGAGCAGCCCATGGAGTCTCGGAGGAAACGGCTCAGCCCTTGGCCGAGTCTAACAGAGCTCCTAGGGTTAGCAGACGCGTGGTGGGGGCCATGCTGGCCGGACTTGGATCAGACACTTGGGCTCCTCCTCCTCCAGGTCGGCAGGCGTGGCTACAGGCACACAGACTCACAGGCAGCAGCACCGGACAAGGGACAGACCAGAGCCGGGAGCCGCGCAAGTGTCTTAGATAATAATGAAGGCTAAGACCAGGTCCTTCCCAGCATCTTTCACATTTATACACTGTAATGATCATTCTGTTGCAACAAACTGGGGAGGTTGATGGGGAATGAGGAACTATAATGTCACACTAGAACTCACTATTGAATATACACAGAGATGTATATGTATACGGTTTACATCATATACCGTTAATATCTGTAGGGCAAGCCACAAAGTGTAAGAGAAGAGAGAGATAAATACAGAGACAGAGATAGAAAGAGAGAAAGAAAAGGTGCCTGCTGGGGCCGGAGCGATAGCCCAACGCGTAGGGCATTTGCCTTGCATGCGGCCGGCTCATGCCAGCCCGGGTTCGATCCCCGGCATCCCATATGGTCCCCGAGCACCGCCAGGAGTGATTCCTGAGTGAAGAGCCAGGAGAAACCCCCTGAACATTGCCGGGTGTGACTCAAAAAAGCAAAAAAAGGTGCCTGCTAAAGGGGGAAGGCTGGAGTTGGGTGGGAGGGAGTGTTTGGACATTGGTGGTGGGAATGGGGCACTGGTGGAGGGCTGGGTGCTAGAACACTATATGACAGAGACCCCATTATGAACATCCTTGTAACTGTGTATCTCACAGTGGCATAATAAAAATTACAAAAAATAAAATAAAATTGGGGCCGGAGCGATAGCCCAGCGGGTAGGGCATTTGCCTTGCACGCTGCCAGCCTGTGCCGGCACGGGATTGATCCCCGGCATCCCATATGGTCCCCGAAACTGCCAGGAGTGATTCCTGAGAGCAGAGCCAGTAGAAACCCCTGAACATTTCCGGGTGTGACCCCAAAAAAATAATAAAATAAAAAAATAATAAAATAAAATGATTCTGCTGCTCCAGAATTTCTAGCTGCAGTGCTCACTAGAGGCAAAATAATAATTATTTTCCATTTTTATTGGTCAGTATTTCAGGCTAATAATAATAATGGTAAATTATACACTATGTAGCACTGAAATAAATTGTATAAATTATTTATTATATGATTATATCACAATGGGTGGTCTTCTTTTGTCGGGAACGCCGCGGGGTCCCCGACAGTGTCCGCACAGAGGTTGTCTTCTACCTCCGAGGACGCCGGGAGAAAGATGAAAACTCACGAGTCCGGTGCAGTTCCAAAAAATGGCTTTTAATAGTACAAAAGCTCTTCCACAGCAATCCAATATAATGAACAAACTCTAGCTCTGGTCCGAACTTAGACCATACAAAAGAGCCTAAGCCTCCCACCAAAGAGAGAGGATGTCACCCGAGCTGAGTCCTACCCAGAAGGAGCAAAAGGCCAAAGAGCAAAAGGCCAAAGCCAAAAGCCAAAAGCCGCAGGAGCCAAAAGCTGAAGGCTGAGGAACCAAAAGGCAAAAGGTGAAGGGGCCTCAAGTCAGCCCCTTATATACACCAAAGTAATCCAATCGGGAGGTTGTCATGCCAACAAAGAACCCTAAACAGAGTGTAGTGCCACACCCTATTGCAGGTATAAACAAAGGTTACACCAAGGACTAATCCTGAGATTATCTCTTATGTAAAACACTGGAGAGAGAGGGGGCTGATATAAAGTAATACATCTTAACTTCATGAGCTTCATGTAATCTAGATGGTACCCACAAGGTCCTTCTTATTATTATCTGCACCAAGGTGATTCTGAGTATCTTGTTCTCATGTACTGAAAGGGTCATACTCGCCTGCTTAGAGCAAACTAGTATGATCCTTCCTATAGTCTTCCTTTAGTCTCAGCGTAGCCAGGGTGGTAGTCTCCTGGTAAATTCTAACTGTCCCACGTTGGGTGCAGTGGGTATAAAGAGGAGCTGTGCCCAATCTAGAAAACATAGATGTCTTCGTAGATGTATAAGTCAGAAGTTATTCAATCAAGGTGACTTCTGTAAGTGCCACGCCCTCTAGAAGTGTTTACATAGAAGAGAGGTCTCACTAGAATGAACATTGGCTTAAATAAGATTAAGCTGGGAGTGAGCAAAACAACAAAACTCCCAGATTAGCTAAACATGTCCTCCAACATTCTTTATAAAGCTTCTTTATAGAAGTGTGGTCTTCTTTATAGAACTTCTCCAGCTCCATGTAGAATTTTTCAATTTCTTCTTCATTGTAGTTGGATATTGGTGCATAGACGATAAAGATAGAATCTGCTGGCAATGAGCCACATCTATTCAAGTGTAAACTTCTGAGTCAGGTCGTTAGGCATTCGAATGAATCAGTGCTCATAGCTAAGTTTATATTAACTAGGACACCGACACCACTGGCGTCTCTATTGTGGCAGGTTCCAAGGAACAGTTCTTCTCCAGTGTCAAAAATGGCATAATGTAATTGACGTCTTCTTGCCTCGGTCAGTCCAATGATGTCATACTTGATCTTCTGTGCTTACACCATCAGGTATTCAATAAATGCTTCAGATGCCAGTGTACGTGCATTGGAAGTACAGTCATTTGGACTCCACAGCTCCTTAGAGCTCCAACCAAGAGAAAACTTCATCTTTCCCCTTGAGTTTCATCAGAAAATGCTCGAGATGAGAGCCTTCTCCTGAGAGTATACCACCTACACGGCAGAGCCTGGCAAGCGCCCCGTGTTTTATTTGATATGCCAAAAACCAGTAACAGTTATGGACCTCATTCCTATGTCCTGAAGGAATGGTTTGAGGCTCTTCCTGTTCCTGGAGCAAACAGATGCCCTTGGGCTACACTTGCTTGTGACAGGACAGGGCATATGGAGATGATACTGGTGCCCGCTCGAGCAAATCGATGAACAACGGGAAGACAAGTGATACAAGTGATACAAGTGATATCACAATGGGATTTTTGCTCATTCTGGGACCAAGCCCAGAAGCGCTCAGGGGTTACTCCTGGATCTGTGCAAGATCCATTTGCCTTGCATACGGCCGACCCGGTTCAATCCCTGGCATCCCATATGGTTCCCCCAAGCTCCACCAGGAGTAATTCCTGAATGCAGAGCCAGGAGTAACCTCTAAGCATTGTTGGGAGTGGCCCAAAAAGCAAAATAAATAAATAGACAATGCAAAAAATGTACTTCCTTAAAGAAGGGGCTAATTTTATCTTACCAGAAAATCTTTGGAGAAAGAAAAGGAATCAAATCTAGTGAAATACACTGCCAGATGACTTTGTTATGTTTAAAAGCATTTTTTTTTACTTTTAATAAAACCAAATTGGGCCGGAGCGATAGTCCAGCTGATAGGGTGTTTGCCTTGCAAGCAGTGGACCCGGGTTCGATCCCCAGCATCCCATATGGTCCCCGAGCACCGCCAGAAGTAATTCTTGAGTGTAGAGCCAGGAGTAACCCCTGAGCATCACCAGGGTTAAAAAGCAAAAGAAAAAAAAAAGCAAATTATTCAGAGTAAAGCAGCCAGCAAGAAGAACTCATCCTAAGACATACAGTGAAGAGAAAATAAAGGCTTACTGGGCAAGGTCAAAGGGCAGGCAGTCATGTCCTTCAGTCTGTCTCGGAGCAGCTCTGACTGCGTGTTACGTGCAGTTCCAGCTGCTCTTGGCTCACAGATGGCCCCTCCAGCTTCTGACTTGGAAGGACGGAGGCATGCTTTGATGGGAGCTCCAAAAGGAGCTTCTGCAGTTCTGGGGATGTGCAGAGTGTGAAGCCCTGGGTTTATTCCCTGGCGATGCAAAAACAAAAACCAAAAGGCTGCTTTCTACGAGAAAGTGTAGACCATCCAGAAGCAAAGCTTGGCCGTAGAGCACTGGCCTTGCCAGCCGTGAGCGCTCAGCTAGGGAGAAGGAGAGCTGGTACAGGGTTAAGGCACTTGCCCAGGCTCAATCTCTACTACCACACAAATTCCTAGCACTGCCAGGAGTGATCTCGGAGCACAAAATCAGAAGTAAGCCCTGAACACAACCAGGAATGACCTTCAAAGAGAGAGAGAAACAAAAGAAACAGCTTGACTCAGAAAACCCTAAGCCATGAAATTAGACGTAACTCTAAACTTTACAGTTCAGAAGACTGGTAGAAGGAAGCACAAACTCAGAAGGAAAATACCGGAAGATGCCAGAAGCTTCAAGTTAATTCTATAGGTAATCTTACAAGTGTGCAGCAATTCCCACTCCACCAAAAATAAGTAAGGCACCAAGACTACAAAGCGGTGTATATAGTTGTTCTGTTTGGGCCACTCCCATCAGTGCTGGGAGACCATGTGGTATCCAGGGACTGAACCTGGAACTCCAGCACGTGCTTCGAACCCTGGAGTCATCCCCCAGCCCTCAGAAAAAAGTTTTGATGGGAAAGTCTAAGGAAGTCACACCCAGCAGTGCTGTTCCTGGTTCAGAGCTTGGAAGTCACTCCGGGTATGCTCGGGAACCATAGCGCAGGGGCCCAAGCTGCAGCCTGATGAGCGATCACACTGGCCCGTCAGAGGTATGTATTTGTTGCTATTATCTTGGGGTTTGAAGCCACACCTGACAGTGTCAGGGGCTACTCCCAGCTCTGTGCAGAGTATCTCAGAGAGAGAGAGAGAGAGAGAGAGAGAGAGAGAGAGAGAGAGAGAGAGAGAGACAAGAGAAAGAGAGAGAGAAAGATGAGTCTCACATAGCTCAGAGGTAAAGTCCCTCTGCCACGAAAGCATGAGTTTGGTGATCAAGGTCAAAGGGTTGGATCCCACATACCACCTCCCATGCCCAAGTGCGATCCCAGAGGCTCAGCTGCTGGGGACCCCTGGTTCTACAGCAAAGCAGGTGCTAGCTGGCCCACAGCCAATGGAAAAACACCTGGCAAGCATCACAGCTAAAATATGAACAAGCACCACAACCAAGTATGCGAGACTTCTGGCCACCACCAAAGCAACAATGAAAGAGAAGGGGAAGAGAGAAAGCAGAAAGCAAAGGGGGCGGGCAAGAAATACAGTGAACAAAGAACCCCCACGCCCAACTCTGCCTGCCCAGCCAAAGAAATGACTGAAGGTTTGGGCAGAAAAGTGAAAACATTTCAAAGAAGGAATTGTAAAGTTTAGAACAGAAAAATACAATCACTAGGGGCTGGAGCAATTGCACAGAGGTAGGGAGTTGCCTTGCATGCGGCCGACCTGGGTTCGATCTCCGGCATCCCATATGGTTCTCCAAGCACAGCCAGGAGTAATTCCTGAGTGCAGAGCCAGGAGTAACCCCTGAGCGTCACTGGGTGTGACCCAAAAAAGCAAAAAAAAAAAAAAAAAAAATCACTAAAATCAACCAATTGAAACATAGTTTTAGGTTTTTAAAAAAAAGCAAACCTAGGACTGGAGCAATGCAATAGCACGGCAGGGAAAGGCACTTGCCCTGCACATGGCCAGTATGGCCCCGAGCCCACCAGGATTGACCTCTGAGCACAGAGTCTGGCGCAAGTAAGCCCTGAGCACCAACAGGTGTGGCCCCCAAACCAAAAATAAACAAATAAAATGTACAACTTCATTTCTTCAGAAGAAATGAAGGCAGAGACGAAAAGGAGAGAAACCACAGATGACCAGTGACTGGAGGGGCCCGCCGGATCTGGCCGCGTTACCAGGCCTCAGAGAGGAGCTAGCTCATACAGCAGACGCAGCATCTGGAGAGAGAACAGCTGCGGATTTTCTAGCCCTGCTGAAAGATCCCATCAGACTAGTGATACAAGAAGCCCTACAAATCCCAAGCAGGATACAGAGAGAGACAGGCCAGAAGCCAGGGAGGGGACTCAGCAGAGCACTGATTTGCATGTGTGAGGTGCTGGACTGGGGCCCCGGAGGCTCATGGCCCTCCTCTGCCAGGGCTCTTGCATGAGAGTCACAGTCTCTGTATCACTGTCTTCCCATTGTTCATCGATTTGCCTCGAGTGGGCACTAGTAACATCTCCATTAGTCCTGTCACAAGCAAGTGCAACCCCAAGGGCATCTACTTGCTCCAGGGACAGGAGGAGCCCCCAAACCATTCTTCAGGTTATGGAACTGAGGTCCATAATAGTTACTAGTCTTTGGCATAAAAAGTAAATAAGGGGCTGGAGCGATAGCCCAGCGGGTAGGGCGTTTGCCTTGCGCGCGCCGGCCTGTGCCGGCCCGGGTTCGATCTCCGGCATCCCATATGGTCCCCGAGCACTGCCAGGAGTAATTCCTGAGTGCAGAGCCAGGAGTAACCCCTGAGCATTGCCGGGTGTGACCCAAAAAGAAAAAAAAAAGTAAATAAAACACAGTAGCTTGCCAGGCTTTACCGTGAGGTGGTATAGTCTCAGTAGAAGGCTCTCAACCCAAGCATTTACTGATGAAACTTAAAGGGGGAAGATCAGGTTTTCTCTTGGATGGAGCTCTGAGGAACTATGGAGTCTGGATGTTGAGAATGACTAAATGCATGTGAGTCACTAAATACAAAACATTGGGGGCACCAGCGAAATAGTACAGCGGGGACAGCGCTTGCAACCCACACAGCAACCCAGGTTCAACCCCGCAACTCCCATGGTTCCCTGAGGCAGCCGGGAGTGATGCCCGAGTACAGAGCCAGGAGTAAGCCCTGAGCACGCTAGATGTAGCTGGGAAACAAGATCTCAGGAGAACACCCAGAATGAGCTTGTGGAACTGCGCTCCTGCACCGCAATCCTCCGTCTACTCTGATCAGTTTTGCTCCCTTCCTCTGCTCCCTGAGGATTTTGAGGGACTAGGGGAGGGGCACTTGAGCAGTTGGGGGCAGTGGTCAGGGCGTGGAGCCCAGGGCTCCTGTGTGCTCCAGCTCCGAGCCATCTCCCTGGCCCTCTCCTCCTGGTTTTGCTCACAGCTCAATTCCTCCAGCTGTGGTGAACAAAGCTTCCTTCTAGGGCTCCCCGCGTGCTCTGGTCTGGGTCCACCTGGTCCAGGCAGTCACTTGGGTGAATGCAGGCTCCCTGCCCAATGTGCACGGCCAGCCCGCCTCAGAGTCCCGGCTTGCTGGGTCCCAGCCTGGACTGCCTCCACCCCGCCCCACCATGGAGAGGAGCCTGTCAGACATCAATCTACCGCAAGGGGCTTGCAGACGCAGGGAAGCCTCGAGTTCAGCTCCTGTGATCTGAGCATAATACCTGCCATCGTGGAGGTCAGGGGCCAAGAAGAGGAGGGCTCAAGGGCACAGGCCTAGCACAGGCAAAGTTCTGAGGTTAAGCCCTGGCACTGCCTGGCCTCAGCACTGCAACTGCCAAGCTGGTGGAACCAGGCCAGTCCTCTAACTGTGGGCCTGGGTCTCCAGGAGCTGCCAGGGAGGGTGGCTGGGGGCTGGCTCCTTGGCAGGATGGAGGGATGGAAGGAGCTAAAAACATTGGCAGGGGGCCAGAGTAGGTAGGGCGTTTACCTTGCACGCCACCAACCCAGGTTAGATCCCAGGCACCCCATATGGTCCCCTGAGCACCACCAGGAGTAATTCCTGAGTGCAGAGCCAGGAGTGACCCTTGAGCATCGCTGAGTATGACCCAAAAAATAAAAAGAAAATACAAAATAAAAACATTGACAGGAAGCAAAGAGATCTAGACAAAAGGGATTAATGATCTCTTGTTTGTTTGTTTGTTTGTTTGTTTGTTTGTTTGTTTTGCCAGCAATGCTCAGGGGTTACTCCTGGCAGTGCTTCGGGACCATATGGGATGCTGGGGATTGAACCGGGTCAGCTGCGTGCAAGGCAAATGCCTTCCCGCTGCTGTTTTCCCTGCTTTTTTTTTTTTGCTTTTTTTGGGGGAGGGGGTCACACCCGGGAAATGCTCAGGGTTTCTCCTGGCTCTGCACTCAGGAATTCTCCTGGCGTTGCTCGGGGACCATATGGGATGCCGGGATTCAACCCGGGCCGGCACAGGCTGGCCGCATGTAAGGCAAATGCTCTACTCGATGGGCTATCAATCCGGCCCCCTGCTTTTGTTTTTAAGAGATTAAAAACAATAGCAGGGCCAGAGCGATAGCCCAGCGGGTAGGGTGTTTGCCTTACGGCCGGCCCATGCCAGCCCGGATTCGATTCGATCCCCGGCAGCCCATATGGTCCCCCCGAGCAACGCCAGGAGTAATTCCTGAGTGCAGAGCCAGGAGAAACCCCTGAGCATCGCGGGTGTAACCCAAAAAGCAAAAAATAAATAAATAAATAAAAATAAAAACAATAGCAGAGCCACTTAGTTTTTTGTTTTTGTGGGTTTTTTTTTTTTTTGAGGGGAGAAACTATACCTGGTAGTACTCAGAGGCTACTCCCATCTTAAAGCTCTGGGGTCAGCCCCCACAGTGCTCAGGGCACCATGTGGGGCTGGGGATTGAACCCGGCCTGCTGCCTGCAAAGCACCCTCTCAGCCCATTGAGCTAGTCTTGTTCCCATTTATATTTTTTAAAATTCTTCAGTCCAGAGAATAAGGTCAATGCACTGATGGAGGAGACGTCTTGGGGCCGGAGAGACAGTACATCAGGCAGGGAGCTGGCCTTGCACACGGCTTACCCAGGTCTGTTCTCCAGCACCATATACAGTGCCCAAAGTCCTGCCAGGAGTGACCCCAGAGTGCAGGACCAGGAGTAAACCTGAGCACAACTGGGAGTGCCTCCCCCAAACAACACCAAGCAAGTCTGAGCTCTGCAGGGTTGGGGACACTCCAGAACGCCCCAGACTCGCAGAAGAAGCACCCTCTGGAGGTATATGAGTATGACCACCCAAGCTCCCGCAAGCCATGAGCAATTTTCCTCTGCCAGGCTGCCGTGGCACTGTTGCCATGGTGATAGCAACCAGGCAGTGCCATTGTGTGTCTGTAACTGTAAGAGAAGTTCTGCAGGGGGTAGTGTGTAACAGATGCAGTGGTTTCTGCTTAACACTTCAAATTAAAAGCAATAGTGAACAGAATGAGGGGTCGGGACATAGTACAGGGGTTAGGGTCATGCCTTGCACAAGCGGGGCCTCAATGACATCCCCAGTATCACATGTTCCCCAAGCACCACCGGCTGTGGCCATAGAGACCCCTGAGCACTGCAAAGCCAGCCCAGCCCTGCTCCCCAGCAGCCTGGAGTGCCAAGAATCTCCTGGGGTGACCCCACACTCCCTCAGCACACTGGGGGGTCACCTATTCCCACTAAAAAACCAGCAGCATCACTTCCCATATTCTAACCCTGGCATATATGTGTCCTGAATACCACTGGAAGTGGTCTCCAAGCACCGCCAGGTTGCTGCCTTGCCACCCCTGAAAAAAAGATAGCAAGAGACAGGGCAGAAATCTGGTAGGGGCTGCTACAATGGGGGGCAGAGATTGGATCCACCACTTAAATATAACCAGGTGCTAACAGGCGCCTCCATGCAGATGGAGGTCTCCCTACACACGCCTCCAGTTTCCCTTTGTGTGGGGCGTCATTTGGGTCACACTTGGTGATGCTCCTGGCAGGGCACAGGGGACCTTATGGGGTGCTAGGGATGAACCCCAGATGGGTCCCTGCCGCACTGTCCCTCCAGCCGTGCCTTCTCAACAGAGATCATCTGTAAGGGGCCCTGCTGCTTCACAGCAGGGCTGAAGGCACCCAGGCAGCGTGGTTAGATCATGCCCCCTGACCCCGCATGCTGGAGGTCCAAGTTCCATCCCCCGCTCTAGGGAGGAAATTGGAAAAGGACCACAAAGGTTGTCATGTTGAAAATAATACACTCAACTTCCAACCTGCAGGCTCAGAGGTCGTAAGACCCTGGGTGCATGGGGTACCCGACAGCTGACCTCATCTACGGTGTGTGCGCCCACTCACTGCCCAGGAGACCACCTAGCAGAAAGGAGCACCCACCCTGGAGAGCTACAGCCTCCTCCTTGGTTTGAACCCAGGTGGCAAAAGCACCTCGCTGCTGACCTTTCCCTCTCCGTCGCCATGAACAAGTGGTGATGACATCTCTTTGGCCAGATGGCACCGAGGGGAGATTTACGGAGCAGCTGAGAACTGTCAGAGCCAGGCCAGGCGGGTACCCCAGACAATGACGGCCGCGGCCGTCCCCTGCAAGCACACTGCCTTCTGGAATCCGCTCACGCGGACAGGGTCCCTATCTGCCCCGTCATCAGCAAGACGGCCCCAACATCCGACCAGCTGCTGCCCCTGAGCCAGAGCCCCCAGCTTCTGTTCTCCAAGGACAGTGTGTGGCCGCGCATCCACAGCATCGCCCTGCCCTGTCTGGCACCCACAGCCCCCAGAGTGGGAAACTTCATCCAATGCCTTCTCAGTTACAGAGATTTCAGAAATTAGTCACAGAGAAGGAGGCGGGAAGGGGGGTGCTGTTTCTGAAGGGGCCGTAAGGAGATCTGGGGTCTTTCACCTCAAGGTCATGGCAGCTCGGGTTGTCCCTGAGACAGCACAGTGGTCAAGGAGGACATTCGGTCCTGCCCACCAGCCTCCTCCCCAGAGGCGCCAACTTGCAGCCCCATCACTGGGCCTTTTCTTAGAAAACCTAGTATTGTCCCACCCCGGCTCAGAATAATTCAGCCTGTGACTTGGGGGCCATGAGGGTAGGGCAAAAGTCCAGCCTTCATCAGAGACCAGAACCCTGCTCGTGGGGCCCTGGTGGTCCTGTGCCCTCTCACACACGCCCCTTCGCCACCTGTACTTCCTGAGGGTCCCCAACCATGGCTGCCATCACTGCCTTGCACTTGAGGCACCCCCATTTCGCCCCAGCAGCTCCCTGTCTGCAGCGCGGATGCATTCAGTGGAAGCCTGGAAATTTCCAGGTGAGCCAGCGGCCAGCAGACAGGAATCCTGAAGCTCCCACAGCAGACAGTGACTCGCTCATAACCAGGGAACTTGCGACAAGTCCAATGCCCATCCACTAGGCATGAGACCATTCCTGGGGCGGGAGGGAGCTCAGCAGCAGAGCACTTGATTAGCACATATGAGGCTCTGGGTTCCATCCCCAGCACCATGAAACAAAACCGAAATAAAGTTGACTCAATCACGACTGCTCAATGAGGGGCCGGAGCGATAGCCCAGCGGGTAGGGGCGTTTGCCCTTGCACGCGGCCGGCTCATGCCGGCCCGGGTTCGATCCCGGCATCCCATATGGTCCCCCAAGCACCGCCAGGAGTGATTCCTGAGTGCAGAGCCAGGAGTAACCCCTGAGCATTGCCGGGTGTGACCCCAAAAAAAAGAAAAAAAAAAGACTGCTCAATGCAGCCTGCTAGGCATCAAAGCAAAGTGAGAGAGAAAACAGGGTCTATAACCTCAGGCAAGGGCTAATGTCCAAGGCAGACTATGATGACCTAGACATGAATGCTCCTGGGATCTGTGACCTGGGGACAAATGTACACACAGTGATGGACAGATATGTCTGCAAATGCAGAAAACCCTAACACTAAGGAAAACATGTGAGCCACACTGAAAATCTTTAAAACTTTCTAGTATCTAGGGGCTAGACATTATTACAGCAGGCAAGTCACTTGCCTTGCATGCAGACAGACCCAAGTTGGATGCCCAGCACTGCATATGGTGCCCCAAACTCTGCCAGGAGTGATCTCTGAATGCAGAGCCAGGAGCAAACCCTGCCCACTACTGTGGAAGCCAAAAAATTTTTTTTCTTGTATCTAAACTAGTAGAGGGGCGGAGCGATAGCCCAGTGGGTAGGGCGTTTGCCTTGCACGCGGCCGGCTGGTGCCGGCCCGGGTTCAATCCCGGCATCCCATATGGTCCCCCCAGCACCACCAGGAGTAATTCCTGAGTGCAGAGCCAGGAGTAGCCCCTGAGCATTGCGGGTGTGACCCAAAAAACAAAATGAATGAATGAATGAATGAATGAATGAATGAATGAATGAATGAATGAATAAAATAAACTATTAGAAACTGCAATTTCATTGATGTAACCCAATGAATCCAAATATTCAAATTACTGGGGCCGGAGCGATAGCCCAGCGGGTAGGGCGTTTGCCTTGCACGCAGCCGGCCCATGCTGGCCTGGGTTCGATCCCGGCATCCCATATGGTCCCCGAGCACCACCAGGAGTAATTCCTGAGTGCAGAGCCAGGAGTAGCCCCTGAGCATTGCCGGGTGTGACCCAAAAAGCAAAAAAAAAAAAAAAAAAATTCAAATTACTATTACATTGGACTAACTTATATTTTGGTACTAAATCCCCAATTCCACTCTACACAATCTCGAGTTTCACAGACCGTATTTCAAGGGCTCAAGAGCCAGGCATGGAGCTGGGATGTGAATGGCCACAAAAAGGGAGAAAAGCACACCCCAGGAAACGAGAATGATCTCTGGGGAAGGCGGTGAGAATAGAGAAATGTGACATAAAGAATTAAAAATTGGCAGCGGGTGTCCCAAGTAGTGCTTAGGGCACCCGGAGGCCACTCTAGGGACATGTGGAGTTGGGGACCGAGCAGGTCTCACACACTCAAAGGGGCACCTGTGTCTCCCTAGCCCCACAGTCAAGACATCTACAGTGAAACTATCATCAGTACTTATACGGTTTTATGAAACAAAATGAATCTGAAATTTTACAAACGAAGAACCGGAAGATAAAATGTCTATGAATAAATTATAAGGAAACAGTATTAAATCAATTCGTGTGCCCCCAAATCAACTCATTATCCAGTATTAAATCAATTCGTGTGCCCCCAAATCAACTCATCAGCCAGAGTGTGAGTGCTGTTCCAGGTCTGAGCCCCCTGGCGCCTCAGGGGGCCCCACCCCTGGGCTGCACCGGCCTGCCCTGTCACCTAAAGCAAGCTGCTCCTGTCCAAAAACAGGCAGTGTGTGTGTGTGGGGGGAGTCCTTGGAGAGCCTGGCCTCGCCGTTGAGAAACAAGTCTGTCCATAATCAGATGGTCAGCACTTCAGAAAAAGCAGGGAAGGGGTGTGCAGGAAAGAGGGTCTTGTTTCAAACTTCTGGCCCCTAGGCCCTAGCAAGTAGAGTCTGAACGCTCGGGAATTGGCAATGAAAGGACTCCTGGCGGGTCTTTCCCCGAACTTTGAGCCACACCTGACAGAACCTGGGGTTCCCCATGTGAAGCATGCGCTCTGCTTTAGCCCTCAAGTCAACACCCTGGGCATCACGCCCAGCAATGCCCGGAGCACATGCGGTGCCAGGGAAGGATCTGACTGCTACAGGCAAAGCCTGTGTTCTGCCCATAGCCACTTCGCCTCCCCTCCCCGCCCACCAGATCTGTTTGCTTTAGGGCCACGCCTGGATATGCTCAGAGCTTACTCCAGGTCTGCACTCAGGAGAGTTAGGGGGTTTCCCCCTCCTGGTGAGAAAGGAAAACATTCCTGCTCTCACAACTAGGAATCGGGAAACAGAGACTCTGACCAGAGCTCAGACTTTAGGAAGCTTATCCTGGATGGCTGGAAGGTAGCCTGAGGCAGAGAATAGACCAGCCGTGGGCTCATCACTGGGTCGATGGTTAAGGGCCAAACCGGGTTCTATTGCCAATACCACGTAAACTCCCTTGAGACCGTCAGGCATCACGATCCCTGAGCCCTGTTGGGTGTGGTCATCCCCTCCCACTAAAAAAGAACAGAGCACTAAAAACTGGGAGCTCTGAAATTAGGCAGGTGAACAGGCAAACCCCAGGCAGGGACTGAGCTATTCCCAATGACATATATATCCAACAAGTCACGTAGCTCCAAGTACACAACTTCCACAGATCAATAAGAAATGGGCAAACAAGGGGCCGGAGCGATAGCCCAGCGGGTAGGGCGCTTGCTTTGCGCATCACACCCCCCCCTTCGCTCCGGCCCCATATGGTCCCCGAGCACCGCCAGGAGTGGTTCCCTGAGTGCAGAGCCAGGAGTAACCCCTGAGCATCGCCGGGTGTGACCCAAAAAAAAAAACAAAAAAGAAAATGGCAACCAAGGGGGTGTGCAGCGGGCACGCGCCTTACAGGGCTGACCCAGGTTTGATCCCTGGAACCCCATATGGTTCCCCCCCAGCCCTGTCTGGTATGATTCCTGAGCATCACTGGGCAGGCCACACCCCCCCCAGGAAAAGGAAAAGAAACAGGCAAAGGATTTAAACAGCTACTTCACAAAAGTGGGTACTGGGCAGGGTCCTGGCTCTGAGATAGGGAACTTGCCATGCGTGTGTGTGCGTTTGTGCGTGTGTGTGTGTGTGTGTGTGTGTGTGTGGGCACACATGTGCTCCATTCCCAAGGACCTAACTTTGCGGCAGAGTGCATGCCCCCAGCTAGGGAATGAACAAACTAAGCAAGACTGGCCCTCAACCCTCTGATGTGCCTGTGACTGTTTCAGTGGTGGCGGAGGAGCACACATTTCCCAAACCTAAAAGGTTTGGGGCCGGGAGCGATAGCCCAGCGGGTAGGGCATTTGCCTTGCACGCGGCTGGCCTGTGCCGCCTGGGTTCGATCCCCGGCATCCCATATGGTCCCCGAGCACCGCCAGGAGTAATTCCTGAGTGCAGAGCCAGGAGAAAGCCCTGAGCATTGCTGGGTGTGACACAAAAAGCAAAAAAAAAAAAAAAAACACCCCTAAAAGGTTATAAGGCCAAATCGCATACAGAGTATGACTTAGCAAGGGACAGGCAAGCACCACCCGGCCCAGCAGGGTGGGGGCACAGGAGGCACTGGGGCAGGGCTCTGGGGCCCAGGCAGGTGGCAGACTCTTGGAGGGGCTGGAGAGACAGAATAGCCGGGAGGGTGCTTGCCCTGCATGTAGCCAAGCCCGGTTTAATCCCGAGCACCTCATATGGTCCCCCTAATCACTTCAGGAGTGATCGCCGAGCACAGGGCCAGGACGAGGCCCTGAGCATTATTGGATGAGACTGCAAAACTAAAATAAAGGGGAAAAAGAAAAGAAAGACTCCTGAGTGATTTATTCAGGACCGAAATACAGTGCCAAGGGCTGAGTGCAGGTGTGGCTAGAGGAGGTCCGGTTTGCCTTTGATCCCTGCTGCCACAGGTCCCCTGAGAACTGCTGGGCACAAGCAGAGCCAGGAGCAGCGTCCAGCACACGAGCTGTGGTCCTCAAAACTCTATTCAGGGATGGCTGGTACAGGTGGACCTGGTAGAGGGCAGAAGAGGCTGGTGTGGGACTGGTGCTGGAATCTAGTATGTCTGAAACCCAACCATGAGCAACTTTTTAAATCATTTTAACTCCACTAGAAGCAGTCTCCGTGACAACCCTGACCTTCTCAGGGCTCTCCTGGATTGAATGACCCATCCTCAGAGTCCACGAAAGGAGGGACCTTGCCAACTGGTTCACAGGGAACACGGACAGATCTAGCTTAGTTTCTGCTTGCTAAAATATATAACTCAGGGCTGGAGCGGTAATACAGCAGGTAGGGCGTTTGCCTTGCACACAGCAGATCTGGGTTCGATCCCTGGCATCCCATATGGTCCCCCAAAACTGTCAGGAGTAATTCTTGAGTGCAGAGCCAGGAGTAACCCCTGAGGACTGTCAGGTGTGGCCCAAAACACACACAGAGAGAGAGAGAGAGAGAGAGAGTCCCCCTCTGGCTATTGCTCCTAATCCAATTCAATGCTTTAAAAGCTAAGGTTGGGGGCCGGAGCGATAGCCCAGCGGGTAGGGCGTTTGCCTTGCACGCGGCCGGCTCATGCCGCCAGGGTTCGATCCCGGCATCCCATATGGTCCGCCCGAGCACCGCCAGGTGTAATTCCTGAGTGCAGAGCCAGGAGTAACCCCTGAGCATTGCCGGGTGTGACCCAAAAAGCAAAAAAAAAAAAAAAATAAATAAATAAAAATAAAATAAAAGCTAAGGTTGAAGACCAGACGCTAAAACAGGAGGAAAGGTGCTTGCTCTGCACAAGGCCAATGTGGCCCATGTACACATGGTCCCCAAAGTACTATCAGGAGTAATCTTTTAATCAGGAGTAAACCCTGTGCAATGCTGGGTGTGTCCCTAATAAAAGATTAATGAAGTCTAAAATAATAAAGACGGGCACAGAGGGAAGAAGGCAGGCCATGCGGACCGAGAAAAGCCTCATGCCCGGGAGTAATGTGTGGGTGACGTGTCCCCAGGATACTTTCAGTGCATACTGATGGGACCCAATCTCCCTCCAGGCCTGCATCTGCCCTGGCTCTCCTCTGTGGGTGGTCCCCTCCCAAGGCAACTGGAGGAACCCAGCTGATCCCTGATGATCCCAGGAAGTTAGAAAGTTAGAAGCAGAGAGGCTGCATGGAAGTCAGTAGCTTCCCAGGAAAAAGGAACCCAGGTGGGGGATTGGGAGGCAGATCCCCACTTTGGGGGTGGGGATGGGGGGGTGACTGTGCTTGCTCACCGGCAAGAGTCTGTTTGTTTTTCAGTGACACTGGTTTAAGTCATGGGGCCTGGGAGAGATACTCAGAGGGCTGAGGTGGATACTAGGCACTGGGAGGCTCAGCACCCAGCTGAGTAGTAGCCTTGAGAGGTGACAGGTGTCGAAAACAAAACAAAACAAAACAAAACAAAACACAGAAAAGCTTTAAGTCTGTACAACCCACTCCAGTACAGAAAGAAGTCATCGCTGAATGCCCAGGCCCTACAGATCTCCAAAGGGGTCAGGTGGGCTGGGCCAACAGGCCTTGCTAACTAAGGTTGAAAGACTGGCCTTTCCTCTCTGCATTGCAGTGCGCCAGGCGAGTCAGCTCAGGATGCAACTAGCTGCAGGCAAGGGAGGTGAAGTCTCCGGAGCTCTGAAAGTATTCGGAAGTCCCCATGGCCCCGAGTCTCCCCTGCGGGAGACGCTAGGTTAGGGGCCCCTCACTTTAATTACACTGCACTGCCCACAGCCCCCTCTCCAAAGGGGCCGTGGTTGAGAAGCAGGTAGCCCACAGAGCCGCCTTTAAAAGCTGCCTGTAGCCAGACCAGCAGTAGCCTAGCGGGTTAGGAAAAAGAAGCGCTGGAGTGGCAGTACAGAGTAGGGCCCTCACTTGCATCCGCGGACCCGGGTTCAATCACAAGCACCACCAGGAGTGAGTCCCGAGTGCAGAGACAGGAATAACCCCTGAGCATCTCAGGCTGTGGCCCCACCAAAAAAAGACAGAGAAGACCCCCTTCCTCTGCTGGCCCAGTGATCTGCGCCTTAGACTTCCTCAAAGGGCTGTTTATTCCGGAGCTGCAGGCCCAAACTTCTCCCCAGGTTTCTCAGTCACCCCCTCCTCCCAGCCCCTCCCACAAATGGGGCAGCGGGACCGCCGAGGGCGCCACGCGTGACCCCGAGCGGAAGGGCCCCAGTCTGGGTCCTAATGCGGGTGGCGTCTCCCTTGACAGGCGGCGTTTGGGGACAACAGCAGCGGGGAGATAAGGTGACATACCAGAGCAGATTTGGTGCGCGCCGAAACTCCTCTCCCGACAGGAAACGCGGAGCTATTTAAGAGACGCTATCGATTACTTTATCTTTCCCCGAAGGAAAGCTGCTTGCCGGGAGACAAAAGCCGGGCAGTGCGCTAAGAGATACGAGGCCACCGCCCCAGCCCTCACCCCGCGGGACCGTGCGGGGAGGGGGCGGCGCGGAGGGATGCCCTGGGTGCCCGGCGTGTCACGGGGTGCGGCGCCCGTACAGGTGTTTGGTTGGTTTTGGTGTTTAGCCATGGAGCTCAAGTCTTTGGGGAGCGTACGCCTTGGCCGCGGATCTCAGGCGCTATCCGAGCGGGCCGCTGTGATCGTGGCCGCAATCCGCCAAGCCACGGCTCTCTGTGCTCCTCCGGAGGAGCTGGCTGGTGCCGGTTGTCCCGGGCACCGCTGGGCGTCCTGCCACCCTCCTTTGGGGGCTGTGTACCCACTTTCCTCCAAGGTTGCTCAGACTCTCCCCGCAAGGCCGTCACTCATTCCTCCTTTTGCTTGCTCCGGGTCCCTGCGTCCCGCCCCAGGGAGGCTCTAAGTAACCGCGGGATGGGGAGTCTCAGCCGCACCCAGTTGGGCCGGCGCTGCTGTCTAGGGGGTCGCGCCTACGCGTGAAGGCGAGGAAGTGAAGGTGCAAGGGGAGGAAGTGAAGGTGCAAGGGGGAGGCGCGGGGCGGGCGGGGGGACGCTCGATCGTGGTATTCCCGCTGAGGCTGCACCGGAGCCCGCCGACCCCGCCGCCAGCCTCTGGGGAGCGCGGCCTGGGGGGCGTCAGCCCGTGCGGCACCACGCGCTTTCTCCCGAAGAAGCGGCGACTGAGTACCCGGGTAGCCCCCACTCCCTCTCCCGCCAGCCCGCCGCCTAGGTGCTGACCCCACTTTCTTCGCGCCCCTCCACCGCCCCGGTTCGTTGTCTTGGCCCGTCTCACTCCCGAGCCGCGTCACCTGATTCTTCCAGCAGTGACCTTCAGCCGCGCGACCCCGACGAACGGAGTCCGGCTGCTGGTGCCTCTCCGCGGCTCGCAGCCCCGTCGTGGGAGCAAGGTGGGGGTGACCGGCACAGGGGGGACCTGGGGTGGGGGGTTGGGAGCAGACCAGCGGGAATCCAAAGAAAAAGGCAAGACGGCACGGAACGTCGGCGAACGCTTGCAAGCGACTCCCTGGAGTTTGAACGCGGATCCTAGCAGCTCCGAAAAGGGTTTAGGAGAAAGTGACTTTGGCAGAGATATTAGCCAAATGCAAAGGAGCATATTGTTCTCGGGGAAAGAAGAAAAGAAATCATAGGAGCACTTAAGTTTGCAGAACAAGTCTGGAGGAAAGGGGCCGCCAAGGGGCAAAAGAAGCCCTTTGGGGTGTGCGGTTTTTATTTTTTTTTTTTATTCTCCAGAGCGGTTCTAACCAGGCCCACGTGTCAAGACTCCGGAACTGTGCACTTAAGCTGCGCTCTTTAGGCCCATCTACTATTGCCTTAATAACTATGATTTGCAAAATTCAGAAAATTGCAACAGTTTACTTCTGTGGAAGGGAATTGGGTGACTGCCGAGTCCGCACCCCCAACCCAGCGTTACTTTGTATCTCTTTAATCCTGTATGTATTCAGTATTTTATTCAAAAAGATAAGATTGGAATACCGGTGTGTAAATATAAAAATAATCCTTAAGGAAATTAACAAAACCCACACGTGTAGCCAGGGTAAGTGACAAACAAACACGGGAGCTAGCAATTTGGAGATAAAGGAATTAATTGCGTGCTCAATTTTACTTTTCTTCCTTAATAAAAAGTACATGTTTGACCAGTCAACTAAAAAGGCGGACTCCAGAAATCATCCCACTGCGTGTGTGTGCGTGCGTGCGCTCTGACCACAGTTCAGGGTGGTTGGGAGCCCCAAGCAAGAAATCCCGCTTGGCACAAAGAAGCCGTGACCTTTTGTGGGTTGAGGGTTGGGTGAAGGCCAGACCCAATGCGCTGCAGAGCCTGAGAGCACCCCCCAGAGGAAAGGGGTCCCTGACTGCGTGTGAAGCCATGCTGCTTGGTGGACCCAGAACTGGGAGGGCTGGGGTGGCCAGTCCCATCAGTCTGGGACTGCTTTCCCAGACTGCTTTCCCCAATGCTGTATAGGAAGCATTTCCTATACAGTCTGGGACTGTATAGGAAATGCTTCCATTTATGGCCCTGGAAGTAGGGGTTAGGGTTAGGGTTAGGGTTAGGGTTAGGGTTAGGGTTAGGGTTAGGGTTAGGGTTAGGGTTAGGGTTAGGGTTAGGGTTAGGGTTAGGGTTAGGGTTAGGGTTAGGGTTAGGTTAGGTTAGGGTTAGGGTTAGGGTTAGGGTTAGGGTTTGGGTTAGGGGCAGCCCTTGGACCTGGTCAGGGCAGCTGAGGTTTGGAAAGGGCCACAGGCCTAGGAGATGGTGAGAGGTTTCCAGACACTAAAGCTGGCCTAGGGACCAGAGGGGAGGAGCAGCAGCCCAGCGCTACTCACTATACCGCAACCCCCAACCAGGGCTTGGGGTTCCCAGTGCACCCCAGACTGTGGGCAGGCGGAGGTTGAGGAAGAATTATGAAAGGTCATTTCAGGGAAGGCTTGAGTAAATCTGACTAGGGAGAAGCAAGAAGGGGGTGCCAAAGGCCACCCTTCTCTCTCTGGGGCCCAGCACCCCCTCTGACTGAGTCCTCAGGCCCCAAGCATAGATTTTCCTGGATTGCTCAGTGGGTGCCAGAGCAGGGCCCCCTCCCTCACCCCCACCCCCACCAGTTTAGATATTCAGGCAGAGTCTCATCCCCATCCGTAAAGGCAGGATGTTATTTGCTACATTTCAGGGTTTATCTTGGAATTTTTTTTTTGGGGGAGAAACACTGGTTGGTGCTCAGAGACTATTTCTGGCTCTGTGTTCTGTGGATCTTATTGGAGCTGACTGAAGAACTAGGATCTTTCACATCAGACTGTATTATTTCACCAATTCCTACCTCAGTGTTTTTTTAAAATATCTCCTTAAGGCTGAATACATGCATCTGTTTTTAGTTTCTTAAGAAGGATGAGAAAAAAGGACATTGTAAAATATATATACTGTTATGGAAAATACCATGTTTTATCCCTGACTCCCACCTCTTTCACTTCCTGGTAGCCATATGTTTATCCCAAAGAAATTCACAGAAACATGAATGTGTATATAAAGCTGCATTTAAAACAAAAAAGTCGACATCTCAGTTTGACATATAGCAATACTTATCTGTGAGAGTATATATAAACAATTCTTTTTATGCTTTCACTACTGTTGACACACCTATTTTATAGATTTCTTTATTTTAATGCTTTCTTTTTAAAATATACATATACATATATGTACATATATATGTTGCAATAAAAACACCTTCCCAACATAGGTGTGAACGACTACAGAACAGTCCTAAAAAGGAAAATATTTGTTCCTTGTATTTAATTTATGACAGCGCCAAACTGCTCTGAAGAGGCTTCGTGTTATTTATACATCCAACTCACATTGTAAGAGGGTCACTGAGCGAAGGAACTGTCAAACTTTAAAAATAAATTTTTGTCAATATTCTAAGGGCAAAAGTATTTCCGTTGCTTCCCCCCTCCCTTATTCTGTTCCTTACCTCTTTTTTTAATTTTTTTATTATACCACCGTGAGACATACAATTACAAAGGTCTCTCTTTTTTTTTTAACCACACAGGATCTCCCTCCAGATCTCAATCAATTTTTCAGCTGTTTTGTGAACAGGCTGATTTAGAGAAACATTTTTCACATGCTGGAAATCAATGTCTGCTGTCTCGATTTAAATCTGCATGTTTTCTCTTTGATTCCATTCATGGTGTTTGTTTGTTTGGGGTGTTTTTTTTTTTTGTTTTGTTTTGTGTGCACAAAGGTTTTTTGCTCATTTACTCTCCCAAATACTACAAAATCTTACCTGCTGCATCTTAATCTTTTAGTACATACTGCTACTTTATTTGCAGGCAGTGATACTCAGGGCTTACTCCTGGCTCTGCACTCAGGAATTACTCTTGGTAGACAGAATAGAATTAGCTCCGGGGACCATATGGGATACTGGGGATCGAACCCCAGTCTGCCGTGTTCTGAACAAACACTCTCCCCACTGTACTATCTTTCCAGCGCCCACATTGCTACTTTTAAACATTTGCTCTTATATCCTGAATATATAACTCTGTGTAAAAATCAAGATACTTCTCAAAGTGACAGAGCTACTTACTATTCCTTCAGATAAGCGGAGAATGCTGGGAGAGCGTAATAGCAACAGTAACCAAAGCTTTAAAGATATCAAATAAACTGCATCTTAATCTTAATACTCTAAGGTAATCCTAAAATCATCTTAAATCATCTATCATATTGATTATTGAATTTATTTGTTTTTGGTATTAAGTTGAAATTCTCATCTGAGAGTGACTATGGCTCTGAGAATACTTTCGCTTTATTGGAATCACTTTCGCTTCGATTGGACCGTGCAGGTTCAGATGGAGCAGTGGTACGCACTCCCCCCAGTCACGCGCGGGTGACCCTGCGTCCCACGTGAACCCTTCGGTTTCCCTCCGTGGGTGAGACGCATACGGGAATCCCTCGCCAGCTACCGGGGAGCACTTCTGTCTCCCCAGAAGAGCAAAGCTGGGAATGAATCTAGGGTATCAAAAGCTGCACCAAGGACACCAAGAGCAACCAGAGGGAGAAAGAGGGAAAATATATATTTAAGGTCAACCAATGACTCTACAGGGAGGACAGAACCCAGGCGGGCTCCGGAGCAGCCCCAGAACAGTGCCAGACTGGCTGAGCAACCCTGGGCGCTGAGGGGATGTTGAGGTTCATTCAGCCTTTTCCTTCCTGATCACCCTCTCCCTTCCCTCAGGCTACAACAGGAAAAAAAATCCACTACCTGGTGGACCTGCCCACTCTGCTCTTCCCTGCTGTGGGGGTAGTGGAGGTGAATTAGGCGACTAACTGGAACAGCAGCTTCCTTAAAGCCCTCAGGGAACCTGCTCCCAACTGAGCAGCAGGAGGCCCTGCTGGGGCTAGGGGAGTCTAAGCCAGGTGTGGGAACCCAAAGATGGTGTTTCCAGGGGATCTGTTCTGAAAGCAACAGCAGCCCTGTCGGTGGTGCGGTGGTGTGGGAGGGAAGGTTGGGAGATGCAGCGTCGGAGCCTGCTACTGACAGCTGCCCGCGGGGTCAAGGCATAGAGGCAGAGCACTGGCAGTGCCAGGGAGTGACTGCACTTGAGAGTAAAGGTTCTCCGGCCCTGAACCCAGCCCTGAGGGAGAGCCAGGGCTCACTGTGTGGGCCCATTCCAGCATGCAGAGAAGACGCCACACCAGGCTCTGAACTGGCTGGTTCTCAAGCCCCAAGATGAAAATGGCCCCAAAGTGCCACTGATGAATGAGGTTCATGCATAAAATAGTCTACTAGTTGGTCGGTCGCGGTCAGGAACCAAGCATGGAAGGCTTCGGATGAGCACTCCTGAGAACAAGATGCTGAGTGAAAGAAGTCAGACACAAGGGCACAGAGTGGTGTGATTTGCAGGAAAGGTACAGATAAGGCAAATCTATGAACACGAAGTAGATGGATTTAGTGGCTATCTAGAGCTGGGAAAGTGGGAGATGGAGAAAGGGAGTTGGGGATCCGTGGCTAGAGTATATAGGTTCCTTTCCTGGGGTGATGAAAACCTAGAAACAATCGTGTGGATTCACTACAGTGAAAATCACTGAACTGAACTGTATATTGTAAGTGGATAAATATAAGGTATGCAATTATATCCATTATATGGCAATAAAGTTGCTACCTAAGAATCTTCAAAAATATCTTCCCCATTACGGGTAGGCTTTGTGAAGTGTGTCCAGTGGGAGGAGGGGTGTTCGCTTCCTTTGAATCTGGAAGGCAAGCTAACGGGGACCACTCTCCAGGCAGCCCTCCCCGAAATCCTGATGCTTCCCCTTCCCATATGGCTGACCGTGGGCGAGCACTTTACCTGTCTCCGCCGCGATAAGCGGGCACCCTAAAGAAAGGCCCCGTGGCACGCAAGACCTGGCGAGCTAGGCTTGGGCGCTCGACTGGCCTGGGCGAAGGGGGCCAGGAAGGAGGTGCTGCCGGGATGCGGCTGAAACCCCAAGGCAAGGGCGGCGGCCCCTGGCATCGCTTCTCAGCCCGGGGCCAGGAAGAAAGCCGAGACGAGCCGGGCCGGCTAGGTCGGGTGAGGCTGACCGAGCTAGACCGGACCGGACCGGAGCCGGGCGCGCAGCCGCCGGGGCCCATCCATCAGCCGGACGAAGAACAGAGGCGCGCTCTCGGCCCTCTGTTTGCTTTCTCGCCCATTATTGCAGCTCCGCGGCCCCTTTGTTGATACAGTAGTCCGAAAAGTGCTAATGTTCATTTTATCAGGGGGCCCACCGGGGACTCCCTCGAGTTGCGATTCTTCCCGGAATATAAACACAGGGCGAGCGTCCCAGACAGAAACCCCCATCTGTTTCCCCGGCTCAGGCCGAGAACGAGGCGTTGTTGAAGATAGCGCCGCGGATAACGCCGCCTGTCTCCAGCGCGCGTCTCTCCGGCGCACTAATGACATTCCCGGTGATAGTTCCAGCTTATCTTTCAATTAATCATATATACCTTTTGCGGTCGGCCTCGCTGATTGTAGGAGAGTCGGGGGGACCCGCTCGGGGCGCGCCCATCGCAATTAATAATATTTTATGTGCGGGACAAGCGCGCTCGAGTCAACCTGGAATTTGGCGAATCTGAAAGCCCCGGCTCTTTAAAAGGCAAGGGAATTAGATGGAGAGATACTTCGCTCTGGTTTCTCAGGCCGCCTTTTGTCTGCGTCGGCCTTTCCTGGGCTCCAGGCGGTTTGTTTGTCCTTTGAGTTTGGCCAGCGCGGCTTAGCGAGGCGGCCTAGTTCGGGTGGCTGGTCTAGGGGAGAAAGATGCGTCCCCGGTGGGGCTGAAGAATCAAGTTTCCTGCCTTCCCCAAGCTTTGCAACGTATATTTAAAGAAAACTTTTTTAAAAATGTAAACCCCTCAGAAACTCTGAGGACTTGCAAAGTTAGCGATTTCTTTGCAGAGACCTGCTCAGTTCACTCCCATTTGATTTCACATCTATTTATCTGCGCTTGCTGTCCCTGCCCCCATTTCCTCTCTCCAGTAACCCCAAGGTCCTTTTTTAAGAGCCAGAAGACATGATTGCTGGATTCACAGAGCTGGTAGGACATGGAAAATGTCACAATTTTGTCCAAAGGGGGAGGGTTTTCTTTCCTTCCTTGTTCATGTCACCTGGCCCAAGTTCTGTCAGCTCCAGGTGTCCCCATGCCCCTCAAAGAGATGGTAAATCCTTATCCTCACTGTCAGATTGGCAAAGGAAATGCTATTTTTTTCTGCCTTCCTCCAGAACTCCTAAAAAAAAACTAAACTAAAACCAGGGATTCCGGATGCAGCCTCGATGTTGTTCCCCGCCGCCCCCATTAAACGGTAATATTTCAGGCCTCAGCTCACCCTAATCTTTCAAACTGTCATCGCGAGCTGCCTGGCCGCCCATTCACTTAGCGCTCCCAGGACCCTCACCGCTCCGCACTCTTTTCAGCGAGACATTTAATTGAATCGGATGTAGCTCGTTTGCCAGACGTCACCGCCTGGGCGACAGGCACCCTCTCCTACCCCCCCCAAAACAACCTTCAAAGGCTCTGGGAGGCTGGCGGCCAGCGGTCACTGGCAAGTGAGGGGGAAAGGGCAGTGGCCACCACTGCTCCACACACCCATCAGTGGAAAGCCTGGCTGGAGGTTTGGACTGGAAGAGAACAGGGTTCCTGCAGCTTCCCCGTGTTCAAAGGCATTTCTTCAAAAAGTGCCAATACCCCAAAGCTGCATGTTGTGGGGGTAAGAACCCCATCAAGATTTCTCCGTGATGGCAGGCCTGGGCCTTGCCTGGGCCCCTGGGTGCGGTGAGCGCAGAGCCCCTGGACTCTGTTCTCGTTGGCGCTCCGACCATTGGCCCTGGATATTTTTGGGTTTGAGGACGTAGAAAAGTCCCCAAATTAGACCAAGGCCTCCCCCAGAGCTCACAGTTCACGGTTCTTTTCTCCTTTTCATGGCTCTGGCACTGGAACCTTGTCCTTTGGCTTCTGCACCTCCAAACCCTTCTCTCCCAGTCTGCAGCACAGAGCCCACAGGGAACAGAGCCCCTCCAGACCTCCACTCTCAGCATCCACCTCTATGATCTCTGCGAAACCCGCGGTGGGGAATTGTCACCTTCTCCTGACAAACCTCAGTCAGCATTAGGCCTCCAGGCTGCCAGGATACTCCCAGAAAACTTACATACCGCAGAGCAAAACCAAGTGCCCTCCGCCACCCCACCCCAGTGTTCTGGAGGTGTGAGGGAGGCCCTCAGGGGAAAACTACAGTAGGGTCAGGCCTGGTAGTTTGTGCTCCTAAAAACTTGGCAATAAATTCCCATTCCACTGAACACAACTGAAAATTCACCCTGGTCTGCCCAGTCCTTCTCCCCTGGACCTAGCCTGCCACCTCCGTTGTGCGTGTGGGGGTGCCTCATTCAGAAATGGCCCAGAGACCTCTGAGAAGGCCACAGACTCTAGTCTAGCGGCCTTCTAAAGAGGAGAGCTCATTCCTTGGAGAGGAGCCTGGCCTGGCATATGTAACTTCCTCTGCTAAAGGAGGTGACCCCTACACCCCCTACACACACCTCCTCAATGTTGACCTCTCTCATTTTCACACCCTTGTGCTTTCAAACCCACCTCCCAGGTTGGTAGGGAATCTCCGGGTTCCCCCAAGAGTTTCTTCACGTTCCTAGTCTTACACCTTCAGTAATAAAACCTTCCTGCTCCGGCAGGCATCCTATCCTCACTCTGCTTTTTTGTTTCAGGTGCCAGACCACATCCACCCTCCCCGGGCAGATGCCAGATTGGATTCTGACGAGAATCCGGCTCCTCTCTCAGCATGGCCCAGCTGGTATCTTTTTACATTTTTATTTCTTTCAGCCTAAAGACCTGGGAGAGATCTGGGCTGCAACAGCACAACGAATCTCCTTCCAAATGCGTGGCGGCCCCTTTAAAAAGCCGAACAGGATTTTTTTTTTTTTGAGCCCTATGACTATATTAGGTGACACTAAACTGCTCATCGCTCTTGTCATCGCGGCCCCTGGCCCAATGGCAGCGTGAGTCCCCCTCCTCCGGCCTGGTCCCGCCTCTCTTGTCCCAGTGCTCCACACTACCTGCCTTGGGGGCCACATCCCGAGCAAGGAGGAGGGTGCGCGGGCGCGCGACTGGCACCATGCAGAGAAGCTGCCCGGGGCCGTGGGCAGCGCCGCGCTCCGCCGCCCACCTGGCGCTCTGAGCCGCGCGCCGCCACCATGTTCCCCAGCCCCGCGCTCACGCCCACGCCGTTCTCGGTCAAAGACATCCTGAACCTGGAGCAGCAGCAGCGCAGCCTGGCCGCCGGGGGAGCTCTCGGCGCGCCTGGAGGCCACCCTGGCGCCCGCCTCCTGCATGCTGGCCGCCTTCAAGCCGAGGCCTACGCGGGGCCCGAGGCCGCTGCGCCCGGCCTCTCAGACCTGCGCGCCGAGCTGGGCGCCGCGCCCTCGCCCGCCAAGTGCGCGCCCGCCTTCCCCGCCGCCCCCGCCTTTTACCCGCGTGCCTACGCAGACCCCGACCCGGCCAAGGACCCTAGAGCCGATAAGAAAGGTGAGTCAGAATCATCCCCTGGTCCCCCGCTTTGGGGTCTCTTCCGTCCCTCACCGCCGGGAGGAAAAACTCTGACCTGGGGGTGGCGGGGACGCGGGTGCCTGGTGCTGGGGGAAGGGGGTTGAGGGCACGGAGGGTGGAAGCGAGAGGTTGTCACCCCGCGTCTCAACGAATTAAGTTTGGAAAAACTTAGGGACAGACGAGATCAAGCAGAAAGACAAAGGGGGTGAGGGGGTTGGCCTAACAAAGCCGGGGCGGCGGGACTCCCGCGGAGTGCAGCGGTGGGCTAGGGCTTGACGGAGCGAAGTGATCTCTAAAGCAGGCTTGTTGCTGCTGCTTTAAATAACAATCTCGTTTGAGCCCAACAGTCTGAGGGTCTGACGGAAACTGCTAGACTTCTTAAAGGCTGCTCTCTGGGTGTGCACAACTGTCGTTGCGGGTCAGGAACTTTTGTAGCGCACCATAGCCTGGGTGTGTGGAGGTTGTTCGCTCTGGGGTGAGTGCAGTCCCTGGGGACAGGGGGCTGAGCTGGAATACGGGATACAGACACAGGGGAATTTGGGGTTAGGCCTTGGGGCCTTTAATTTTTCCGGCCCCACAGCCAGGAGAAAGTTAGGAAACGCTAGAGAGCAGAGAGTTTTGGTTTTTTTTTTTTTTTTTTTTGGGGGGTCACACCCGGCGACGCTCAGAGGTTACTCCTGGCTCTGCACTCAGGAATTACTCCTGGCGATGCTTGGGGGACCATATGGGATGCCGGGGGATAGAACCCGGGCCGGCAGAGCACAGAGATTGGAGAGATGGTCAGTCGGCTCCTCGGTCCTTGGGTAGCCGAGACAGTGGGCTGGGCCTTGTGTGGAGCCAGACCGACCCAGCCGTTCAATATAGAGCGGCTCGGGATGCAGAAGGAACGGGACATCGAGGCTGGAAAGGCTAGGCTAGGAGCCGTGGAGATCTGGGAACAGCTGCCAGTGGCCACCGGACCTGACTGGACAGTCCCCTCTTAGAATAGTCCCCTCTTTGAATCGCGCTGGAGCAGAGGCAGAGCGGCTTCCTCAGGCTAGACCCCTCTCTCTCTCTCTCTCTCTCTCTCTCTCTCTCTCTCTCTCTCTCTCTCTCTCTCTCTCTCTCTCTTAACTTTTTTGGGTCACACCCGGCAATGCTCAGGGGTTTCTCATGGCTCTGCACTCAGGAATTACTCCTGGCGGTGCTCGGGGACCCATATGGGATGCCGGGGATCGAACCTGGGCCGGCACAGGCCGGCCGCGTGCAAGGCAAACGCCCTCCCCGCTGGGCTATCGCTCCGGCCCCTAGACCCACTCTCAATCCTCATTTTGCACCTGAGGACTTTGGATCACCAAACCAAGGCCTTTTCACCACGTTTCTTAATTTTGAAACAAAAGGACCCTCTCCTCCCAGCCCTGCCACCCCCTTGAAGCCTTTGTCGCTAATCCTCTAATTTCTCATTTCAAATCTATCTACCCCTACTTCACCTCAGAGCATCCTTCCAGATCTCTGCAGCTGCTCTAAAGCGTAGGTTGCTGCCCGTGTCTCACCAGAACGGACTTATAGGAGGGCAAGGCCCTCTTTTATTTGGGTCTCCAGCGCTTAAAATTTCTGCGTGGTACCTAGTGAACCTCCCACAACGCCCACCGACTGGCCCAGCGGACGCCGTGTCTCCGCGGGGGTCCCGTGCTGGGGAGTGAGCCACACCTGCCGAGCAGGGAGCACGAGGTGCCTCCTCTTTGTCCCCCAGTTGGGTCTGCGGCCCGAGCCTCCCTGACCGCCTTCCTCTCCTCCGCGCCCCCTTCCCAGAGCTGTGCGCGCTGCAGAAGGCGGTGGAGCTGGAGAAGCCCGAGGCGGACGGCGCGGAGCGTCCCCGAGCGCGGCGGCGGCGGAAGCCCCGCGTGCTCTTCTCGCAGGCGCAGGTCTACGAGCTGGGCGGCGCTTCAAGCAGCAGCGGTACCTGTCGGCTCCCGAGCGCGATCAGCTGGCCAGCGTGCTGAAGCTCACGTCCACGCAGGTGAAGATCTGGTTCCAGAACCGGCGCTACAAGTGCAAGCGGCAGCGGCAGGACCAGACTCTGGAGCTGGTGGGGCTGCCTCCGCCGCCGCCGCCGCCCGCCCGCAGGATCGCCGTGCCGGTGCTGGTGCGCGACGGCAAGCCGTGCCTCGGGGACTCGGCGCCCTACGCGCCGGCCTACGGCGTGGGGCTCAACGCCTACGGCTACAACGCCTACCCCGCCTACCCGGGCTACAGCGGCGCGGCCTGCAGCCCGGGCTACAGCTGCGCCGCCGCCTACCCGGCCGGGCCGCCCCAGCGCAGACGGCCGCGGCCGCCGCTAACAACAACTTCGTGAACTTCGGCGTCGGGGACTTGAACGCGGTGCAGAGCCCCGGAATTCCGCAAGGCAACTCGGGGGTGTCTACACTGCACGGTATCCGGGCCTGGTAGGGAAGAGACCTGCCGGGACGCCCCGACCGACCCCGAACTGGGGAGGGCGGTCCTCCGACTTCCCTCCGCGCCTGCGGGTGCCGCTTCCCCTCCTGCGCCTTTTGCCCCCGACTCCCACTCGGGAGTTGGTGGCCGAGTTTACGCAGCTTGCGGTGAGTGATCCCGCACGCAGCCCTACCCCGGGAGCTCCTTCAGAGTGCTACGGGGCACCGCACCCTACGGTGTCCTAACTGGGACAGGGGACTCGGGCCTTTCGGGCTAAAGTCCGGTCCCCTTTCCTAGTGCCTGGGCCAGGCGCCCGGGTCCTCGCCTGGCCGCCACCCCCCACCCTCACCCGATATTTATGTTTTTACCTGTTGCTGTAAGAAATGAGACCCTTTCCCATTAAAGAGAGTGCGCTGACCCCCGCCACGTGTGCTTCTTTGGCCATTGGCGCTGCAGCTCGAGGCTGGCCCCGAGCTAGCCGCGGCAGACGCTTCCCAAGATACTAACGGTAATGCAAACGCAGCCCTACCGCGCTCCTTGTTAGGCGTTTTCTTGGGGGGTGATTTCCAGTCATCTTTGACAAATTCTGGGCAGTTAACCAATGCTGCCGGGAGATGCTCTTTTAAAACTGAGCCCCCTGCGCGGAGGACCGATTTAT
This sequence comes from Cryptotis parvus, assembly GCA_021461705.1. Taxonomy (NCBI): domain Eukaryota; kingdom Metazoa; phylum Chordata; class Mammalia; order Eulipotyphla; family Soricidae; genus Cryptotis; species Cryptotis parvus. Next base: position 30,825 of record JAJIBD010009281.1, read on the forward strand.
CTGCAGACCGATTTATCTGCACCGGTGCAACCGGGCAGTGCACCTGAACCCCTCCCAGCCCACTTTAGACGGAAACGTTCAGAACCAAAGTCCGTGGGCACCTCCCAGAGATGTACTGCCTTCTGTTACCTCAGGCTGTGCCCGAGCCACGTTAAATCTTCTCCCCCCCCCGCAGTCCCCGACATATACACACCCCAATTCTGTCTTCTCTCCGGGAAGTGAACGAATTTGGCCCCTACTAGTCAGCAACTGCTGCCCAGGTTTTACAGAGTGAAACACCAGCTCGGAGCCCACTTGTTCCTGCAGCCTGTTTGCTGCAGATTTTTTTTCCTCTTAAAATCTGTCGTCATATTTTTTTTCCTTTTGAAATGAGGCTATTAAAATAGTCTGAGAGGGGCCGAGCGTGCCCAGCGGGTAGGCGTTTGCCGTGCGCGGGGGGGGGCGGGGGGGGGGGGGGTCCCCCCCAAGCACCGCCAGGAGTAATTCCGAGTGCAGAGCCAGGAGTAACCCCCGAGCATCGCCGGGTTGCCTAAAAAATAGTCTGAGAGCTCAGGTCCTGCCAGGCCACAGGGGTTCGAGCAGAACTGGCCTCCAGTGCACTAGGGCAGGGGAACTAGCCCGTGCTTCTTTAGAAAGGTCCTAAGCAGGGAAGGTTTTTCTGTACTTTTGTGAATTATTTTTCTGTGATTTTTGCCTAGGGATGAGCTGGGCCAGCCGAGTGTTGTATGGAGCAGGGCTCCTGTTGGTGAAATGTTGTCAGGCGAAGTGTTCCCAGTCACAGTCCGAACATTACTGGAGAGTAGCTGACGCGACACACTCACCCAGAGTAGTCACCAAGGCCATCTGGGGTTGACCCTGCTGGACTGGACGGTGCAGTGTGTGGTAGGTCTTCACCTCAGGCTCCCCTTCGTGCCCAGCCAACCAGGGAGGAAGAGTCCAGGGCCTCTTGGGTTTTGTGAACTAATGGGAAAGGGCTGAGTTAACTCAGGCTTAGGTCTCTGGACTCAAATTGTCTGTTGTGGAGCTGGCGCCATAGTCCAATAATTCAACGAGGAGGGCGTTTCCCTTGCACGCAGCTGACCCTGGCATCCCATATGGTCGCCTGAGCACCGCCAGGAGTAATTCCTGAGCATTGCTGGGTGTGACTCTCCCCTAAAAATTAAAAAAAAACATCAAATTGCCTATTGTTAGGTCTGAGCCAGGCTGGTGAAGGGGCTGGGTTTAGCTCAGGTCTCTCCAACCCGCTCTGGCTTCTACGTAGCTAGTGAACTAGTGAATGGCAAGTGTCCTGTGTTCATCTCTGTGTTGCTCACCAGAAGGTCATCTCACAGAAGGCCACATTGAGGCTCCACGGGATCCCCAAGTCACCTCTCCCTGTGCACAGTCTCACAGGTCCAAGGCAGTCAATTCTGTGAGACTCGCCCACCCACTCTGGGGTCTTCATGAGATCGACCCTTTCTCACTGGGTCTGCTGGGGTGGGGGGACCACCCGGCACCCCGCCAACTTAGTGGTGCTAGGGACAACGCTATTTTGAGAGCTGGGGATGTCTATGCTGACACAGTCTTCAGGGCAAGAGAGTGGCAGAGAGTGGCTGACAATGGCTGAGAACCCTGAGGAGTTCCCTCGCCCTAATCCTTAATTTGCAAACCAGGAAGCTTGTCGACCAGAGGTTCCATCTCGGGTCAAGGTCAAAACCCCTTAAACTGAGCTGGGAAAGCACCCTAGAGGCTTTGTGTCTAAGAGCCCAGCACCCCCGGGCTGCCTGTCTCTGGGAAAGAAGTGGCCGGCTGGCACCCGCTGAGCCCGCGTTCTCACAAGGGTGAAGACCAAAGGCTCTGATGCAGCCTTACTCGGGGACCAGCTGTGGGCACAGAGCTCTGCCAAGACTCGCATCTGGTCCAAAGTAGTCAGGGCTTCAGCAGATGCCCAACTTCACATTAAACCTGGTGAATTAGGGTTCTAGTGAGTCTTTAAACAAATACCTAGTGAGAAAAGGCAAGGGGGTGCCTCGAGTGGCAGAGTGCAAGCTGCTAACATTAGGGTGGCGCACTGAGCTGGTGGGAGGCACCTGTAGGACTTGTGATGGTAATTTTTATTCGCTTTGTGTTTTTTTGGGACCACACGCTGGTGCTTAGGGCTTACTAGATCCGGGATCACTCCTGGCTGGAGCTCAAGGGGCCACCTGTGGTGCCAGGGATAAAGATACAAAGGAAGTGCTTTAATGCCCTATACTTTTTGGGGAGGGGAGGGGTTTTGGGTCACACCCAGCATACTCAGGGGTTCCTTCTGGCTCTGACTTAGGAATTACTCCAGGAGGACCACATGGGATGCTGGAGATTGAACCCAGGTCTGTCTTGTGCAAGGCAAATGCCCTCCCTGCTGTGCTATCGCTTCAGTCCAACCCCCCATACCTTCTCTCTAGCTTTAGATCTATTTTAAATAATCCAATGAGCCACTCAAGCCCCACAGCTCTGGAGTGCCACAGCCCCCAGACACAAGTTAAGGGGAGCACATAGCAGTGCCCAGACAACCACTGAAGAGACAAGCCGGCTCCCCCTGGGACACAGCGGCTCCCCATCCAGAGCAGTGCAGTGTTGCGGTCCCCTACACAGGAACAGTGCTGCCGGCACTGTCCCTGCTCCCTGCTGTCTTCCCGCCAGCAGACACAGCCAACCCCAAATGCTCTCTTCATCTAATGTTTAGATGTAGATTCCCCCCTAAGTCAAGGCCAGGTCACATACTCTGGACCTCTGGAACAAAAAACACTCACTAGCCCTCGGCCCCTTTGTCCCTTTGTGCAACCCTCGGTATATAAGTATATAAAATTGGTATACAAACCAAACACTCATTTATGATGTTGAATCATGATTTTTTTTTTTTTTGCTTTTTCGGTCACACCCGTCAGTGCTCAGGGGTTACTCCTGGCTCTGCACTCAGGAATTACTCCTGGCGGTGCTCAGGGGACCATATGGGATGCTGAGGATTGAACCTGGGTCAGCTGCGTCCAAGGCAAACACCCTACCCACTGTGCTATCCCTCCAGCTCCCTGAATCATGATTTCTTAGAACTTTTTATTGGAGGGGGGAGAGATCACTCCTGGCAGGCTCAGGGGATCACGTGGAGTGCTAGGGATCAGATCTGGATCAGCCGCATGCAAGGCAAGCACCCTCCCCACTGTACTATCTCTCCAGTGTCTATTTTACAACTTTTTTCCTTTAAAGTCACGACCTACATTTTATAAAGCTGGGGTGTATCTCAATACCTATATTTAATTTTTTTTCAATGCCTACCTACATTTAAGTAGGCACAGAACTCCCTGACTGGTTGCAGCCCAGCAAACTTGACTTGCCGGAACCCTGCTTGTGGAATCCTAGCTCGCCTTCTGGACCCAGCCCCTCACCACCTCCCTGAAGTATTTTGGGCTCCACCCCTCTGCCCCAGAGTCTTACAGACGGATCTACCAGACCTTTCCTGGGAAAGGGGCCATAGCTCAGGTTTATCACTTGCATGGACTCATCATATGCCAAACACTGTCCTGGAGCTTTCCAAGGGGAATCCGTTTAACTCAGTTTAGCTCAGTTCTGCTGAGCACTGAGATGGAGAATCAAATTTGGGCCCAAAGAGGAGGGGGTCTCGGCAGCATGCTGGAACCAAACCCGTCCAGCTCAGAGTTTGCATGCTGCGGGCCTGCATACGGTATTCCTGTTATACTACTGATTCCAGGAAGCTTTCTCCATACGGGCACAGCATGGAGAAGCCCAGGAGGAGGTAGGCAGGGTTTCTGCAGTGTGGAAATGAGAGGAAACTGATGCACAGGGCTGACACATGCTCACAAGATCCCACTGTCGATGGCAGCTGAGATTGGGGGTATAGTCTGCCCCTGGCCCATGCTCTGCTTCTCAGAGGCACCCTTACAGCAAGCTGGGTAGGAGGTGAGTGGCGGCGCCCGTCTCTGTCTCATTGCACGGGGCACCTCTGGGCCCCCACCCTGCCCTGGCCCACAGCTGCAGGGGATCACAGCGAGGATTACTGGCCCACATCTGTCTCTGCAGCTCTGTTCCTGCCAGAACGTGCTGAATCTGCACATCCCAGTCATATTTCTCAAAGGAGGAAAAAATGGAAACCCCAAGTGTAAGGACACTGCCTGCCTTGGGCTGCTTTGGAACGTGAAGCCAGGGGACCCCTGTGTACCCAGATCTGAGCCCCTCTCAGTGGGTTTTCTAACTTGCCTGAAGACAGGGAACTGGACAGGATCCAAAGCCCTTCCCCCACCACCAATTGGACTCCCAGGGACCCCTGCAAAGGCACATTTTGAACCAGGTGATTCTCATCATCAGCCCTGTGGGGGAACTGCAACTGTCCCGAAGGCACTGGCCCTGCGGGCAGAGCGGCAGAGGCAAGTCGGTTTCCGGCCCTCGGGGTCTAAAGGGCCCGGGATTGTCCTGAGGCTGAGGGTGAGGGGAGGTACTAGGGAAGACAGACTGCAAAGCCACACCACCGCCCAGGGACGGGGACGTGGGGGAGGCTGTTCCCAGACAGCCCATCTGTTGGCCCAGATCCTCCCCTCCAGCCGGGGTCCCACAGGAAGGGGGAAGAGTGTCCCCATAGGGGCTCACAGGGGACCAGGCTGGGCCTCCCTCACATGAGGTCATCAAAGCCTCCTAATCAGCTGATCTCCGTGGGCTCCACTTAACAGATGAAGTGAGATTTAGAGAGGATTTGTCATTTGCCCTGGCCAGAGTGAGCAAGCATTCAGCCCTCTCCTTTCTGGTGCTCCTATCCCCACCGCACCTAAACCCACTTGTAGAAATCCCATTGGTGCCTTGGGTTCACATTAGCTCTTTCTCACCCCAAAACTGGCTTTCTCTGACTTCGTCTCTGATGGGAGGGGTGTCAGCCACACCTGGCCTGCTGCTGCTTCAGGGTCTTTGCAGTGGCTCTTCCCTTTGCTCTGAATGAACTGACAAAAGTTGAGCTCTTTCATGCATGTCTGGGCTCAAACATCACCTTAGCACAAGATCTCCTTGAGCACCCTATTTCAAATGACACCGCCTAACCTGTATTCTTTTTTTTTTTTTTTTTTTTTTTTTGCTTTTTGGGTCACACCCAGCAATGCTCAGGGGTTTCTCCTGGCTCTGCACTCAGGAATTACTCCTGGCGGTGCTCGGGGACCATATGGGATGCCGGGGATCGAACCCGGGCCGGCATGGGCTGGCCGCGTGCAAGGCAAACGCCCTACCCGCTGGGCTATCGCTCCGGCCCCTAACCTGTATTCTTGGAAGTCACTATGCGCTTTTCTCCCTAGCCCTCAATACTTTCTTTTTTTTTTTTTTTTTAATTTTTTATTATACCACTGTGAGACATACAATTACAAAGGTGTTCACAATTGGTTCTTGGTAATACAGTATTCCAGCACCCATCCCTCCACCAGTGCCCCATTTCCACCACCAATGTACCCCTCCCCCTTTTACCCACCCCCCAGGCTGCCTCAACAGCAGGTAGCCCTGTTTCCTCTCTTTCTCTCTCTGTCTCTCTCTTTGTCTCTGCATCTCTCTCCCTCTTACCCTCAATACTTTCTAATGTACTGTTTGGTCCAGTAATGTATCTTAAGCATCTAGAAGAATGCCTGGGCTTGTGAAAGTGTAGTAAAATGTGACTGATAAAAGAATGAGTGAGGGGCCAAAGGGATAACACAGCTGGGAGGGCACGGTCTTGCAAGCGACCAACCGGGTTCAACCCCCTGCATCCCGTATGGTCCCCTGAGCACCTCCAGAAGGATTTCCTGAGTGCAGAGCCAAGAGTAACCCCTGAGCATTACCATGTGTGACCCACAGAGCAGAAAAAAAAAGTGAGTGAATGAATGAAAACAAATTACTCAAAAGGCAAATACAGGGAGATCATTAAGAATTTTATGCAGAAGCACACATGGCTCCAGTCTATATACAGCGTATACTCATTAGCACAAAGTCTTGCTGAGGGGCCGGAGCGATAGCCCAGCGGGTAGGGCATTTGCCTTGCGCCGCCCTGCGCCGGCCCAGGTTCTATCCCCAGCACCCCATATGGTCCCCGAGCACCGCCAGGAGTAATTCCTGAGTGCAGAGCCAGGAGAAACCCCTGAGCATTGCCAGGTGTGACCCAAAAAGAAAAGAAAAAAAAAAAGTCTTGCTGAGACAGTCACTTGACTTCAACTGAACTATTTACTCAACAGTGGTCCCAATCTCTGACTGTGGCCCCCTTCTGTGCTTGTTCCCTTCCTGTGATCCCGTCCTATTGGGTCGTCCCTTAGTCTTGTGTTCTGATCCCATGGTCTGATTTTCACCTGTGGCCTCTCTGATCTCCTGAGGCCCCTGGAGGGGGACTGGTTTGGCTCATTGAGGTTTGTGCAGTCACACTCTATGTTGTTCACACAATGGTGCAATCACCTAAGAACACACAGCTCAAGCACACAGGCCCATTATTGACACCACCTATAACAGAATTCACCCGCCAGACACAAAAGTGGATTCTGACAGCAGAGATGGAAGGATAGCCACAACGCTCTATATCATTAATCATTAGGGCCATGCACATCAACACCCCGGAGATACTGTTTCACGCACTCATTTAGGGTGGCTCAAAAGAGGGAAAATTCACGTGCTGTTGAGACTGTGGGGAAACTGGGGTCTTTGGGCATTGCTAGGAGGCATGTAAAGTGATGCAACCTCTGTGGAAATCTACACTTCAGTCCTTCACACAGTGAAACACGGGGTCACTGTACGGCCCAGCACTTCCACTCCAAGGTATCAAAAAGAGAAAAGCCTCAACTTTTATGGAAAATAGTACTGATATTTCTCAGAGAAGTAAGAACAGAGATTCCATATGAACCAGTCACCGCATTTCTTGGTCATTTACCTCCAAAACACCAAAACATTAATTTAAAAAGATATGTGCATGGAGGACAGATGGGTGTTGGAACACTGTATGACTGAAACCCAATCGTGAACATTTGTAACGATCTATTGTGTGGTGATTAAATTAAAAGAAGATGCCCAGGAGCTGCCCTGGGGCGACCAGCCATAGCATGCGGGCCTCGGGCCGCTCGGACGCGCCTGGGGAAGCTGGAACCCCGCTTTCCCCCCAGCTAAGCTGACCATGGGGCTCCCTGGAGGACAGATGGGTTTTGGGAGTGGGCCCATCACCTCCGGGGGTCCCGAAGCAGCCGGATGAGACTCGCCCACCACACTAGCCACCACCTTCGCTGTCTGGACACTGGGATACTACCTCACCACCAGATTAACAGAGCAAAACCAGATCGAGCCCAGGTTGCGCAGCCGCTTGCGGGCCACGTGGTCCATCAAAATAGTGGAAACAGTAATGTCCTTTAATCCACCACATTGCACGATGTTCAGGAAAGTTCTGGCGTGAGGGAGAGATAGAGAGAGAGAGAGAAGACATACAGAACCCGCCAAGTAGTTGAGGTGTGGGAGGGGGGAGGGAGGTGGGGATATTGGTGATGGGAGATGGGTTTGGGTGGAGGGATGGGTGTTGGAACGCTGTGGAACCAGAACTCTGCATGAGCATCTTGCAATTGTATGTCTAAAATGGTGTAATAAAATTGGGGGAATAAATAAAAAAAGAAAAAGAAAAAAAATTAATTAAAAAGAAGATATGTGCACACTTAGGTTCACAGGTGTGCTCAGCACAATAGCCAGGATATAGAAACAGCCCAAATGTTCAACAATAGGGGCTTGAGAGAGGGCGCTGGCCTTGCACAGGGTCACCTGCAAGAAAGAATGAAATCATGCAGTTTTCTGCATGTGGATAAAACTGGAGGCACCACGTTCAGAGAAATCAGGAGGAGAAGGACAAGTACTGGATGAAGTCACTCACTGGTGTTACACAGAGACATAATAAGGGAATAGACAATTTAGACAATATCAAATGACAACAACCCTTGGCTGTGGATTATGAAACTACCCGTAGGGGCACAAAGAAGGAGGTGGAAAGGAAGAGGCCCAGACTAGAGGGGACATAGGGATATTTTGGGGCTCTTTGGTGATGTTAAAGGTATAGTGACCTTGTACATCAAAACTATGAGTGTTAACAATACTTTCAATAATGTCACCTAATCTGTATGTGTGTGTGTATGTGTCGCGCCTACGTGTAAAGTAGAAAGCAGGAATTCAAATGCTATCTGTAGCCTTATTCGCATTGCTAAGAGTTGGACACAACCCCAGTATCCATCAGCAGGTGAAAGGATAAACGTGATATATGGTCTGTGCACACAGTTGGACTATCAGCCTTCGAAAGGAAGGACACACTGACCCAGGCTACAACCAGATTAACCCTCACAGACACTGCTGTGTGAAATTACCAGTTACAGCTGGGCACACAGTGGTAGATCCTGTTCAACTGAGTCCCCCTAGACTGGTGAAAATCAGAAAGTGGAGGTGTGGGGGGAAGGGCGAACAGGGAGCTATTTTTGAGGGTCAACAGAGGGAAGTTTCCACAGAGGGAAGAAGGTCATTCTGAAGAGACGGAAGGAGAGTTAAGGTAATGTGAGTGTGTTCTGCACTGAAAAACTGGCTCCAAGTAACAGTGGTCTATTCTTTCACCATAACTTGAAGGGTTGTTTTTTTTTTTTGCTTTTTTTGGGTCACACCTGGCAATGCTCAGGGGGTTACTCCTGGCTCTGCATTCAGGAATTACTCCTGGCAGTGCTCGGGGGACCATATGGGATGCCGGGGATTGAACCCTGGCCGGCATGGGCCAGCCGCGTGCAAGGCAAAAGCCCTACCCGCTGGGCTATCGCTCCAGCCCCCATAACCTGAAGTTTTTTTTTCTTTTTGGGTCACACCCAGCGACGCTCAGGGGGTTACTCCTGGCTCTGCACTCAAGAATTACCCTGGCGGTGCTCAGGGAACCATATGGGATGCCGAGGGATAGAACCCAGGCCGGCACAGGCCGGCCATGTGCAAGGCAAACGCCCTACCCGCTGGGCTATAGCTCCAGCCCCCCATAACTTGAAGTTTTAAACATCATCACCATCACACAGAAGAGAACTGTTTCCCCACCTTCTGGAAGGTGCAGGAAGTGCTAAGCAGCAGGAAGGTGGGGCCTGGCAGGGTCAGCCCAGCTAATTGAAGAGAGAAAACTGAGAAGTGAGGACAGGAGAAATGGCTCCAAGGAGAATGATAGACTAACAGGGGATTAGAGTGATCTGGGGAGCTTGCAGAAGCTTTGCAGACCCGGGCTCTTCATGACAGGTCTTGACAGGGAAACTGAAGGCCGCCTAGCCCTGCCAAAGTCAGACAGAAGGAAGCCTCCACCTTCCTCGCCCACTCAGTTCCTTTCCCCATGTTCATTGTATCAGGAAAGGTATAGTGGTGGGACAGAGTGATAGGACAAAAACCAAACAAGTTTCAATCACTGCACCCCGTATGTTCCCCCTGCTCCCCAGGAGTGATCCCTGAAGCTAGGTGTGGCCCCAAAACAAAACAGGAGGGGAGGGGGCGACAGCACAGAGGGTAGGGTATTTGCCCTTGTACACGGCCCACCTGAGTTCAATCCCCAACATCCCATGTGGTCTCCCAAGCACTGCCAGGAGTTAATTCCTGAGTTCAGAGCCAGGAATAATCATAATCCCAAAGCATTGCAGGGGTGGCCCAAAGAAAGCAAAACACACACACACACACACACACACACACACACACACACACAAGAAAAGGTTTCAGAAGGAGAAAAGAAATAGAATTTTAAAATAAGATGTGCTAGGGGCTAAAGAGATAGTACAGTGGGTAAGGCCTTGCATGTGGCTGACCCCAAACCCCAGAATCCCATAGGGCCCCCAGAGCAGCTCCAGAAGTGATCCCTGAGCACAGAGCCACAAGTAAGCCCTGAGCGTCACGGGGGTGACCCCAAAACCAAAACAACTAAGGTGCTCTGGGGTGGAAAGATAGTAATTCAGCCAGCAAGCACTTAGCATGCAGAAAGCAGCATGGATCCCTCCGCAGCGCCAAGAGAGCTGTGAGCAATGAACCCCTGAGCACCACCGCATGTGGCCCAAAAAACAAGGGGGAGAAGGGTCTCAAAAATGGTCTATTTGGGGGCTGGAGCGACAGCCCAGCTGGTGGGCGTTGCCTTGCACGCGGCTGGCCCATGCCGGCCCGGGTTTGATCCCGGCATCCCATATGGTCCTCCGAGCACCGCCAGGACTAATTCCTGAGTGCAGAGCCAGGAGAAACCCTCTGAGAATTGCTGGGTGCGACCCAAAAAGCAAAAAAAAAAAAAAAGGTCTATTTTGAGGCCGGAGCAATGGCACAGTGGGTAGGGCATGTGGGTTCAATCCCCGGCATCCCACATGGTCCCCCAAGCACCGCCAGGAGTAATTCCTGAGTGCAGAGCCAGGAGTAACCCTGGAGCATTGCTGGGTGTGACCCAAAAAAAAAAAATGGTCTATTTGAAATTTCCATTATATTTTATTTCTTTATATTTTTGCTTATTTATTTGGGTCACATCGGTGATGCTCTGAGGTCACTCCTGGCTCTGCAAAGGGAATTACCTCCTGGTGGTACTCGGGGACCCTATGGGATGCCGGCGATGAACCCAGGTTGGCCTAGTTCAAGGCAAATGCCCTCCCCCTGGACTATCGCTTCGCCCCCTTAAGTTTCCATTATTATAAAATGAATACCTTTAATGGCAGTAAATGTAGACTACACTGAGGCAAAAACAGCCCATGATGTCAGAAGAGGAGGCTCCAGCCTGCCGCCTGTCCCCTTGGCTTTATCTTTTTAAAGGCGAACCAGGTCTCCTGTCACTTCCGGCCGCCTGCTTTCCAAACCCCAGTTCCACCAGGCATTGCTGTGCCACCTTGGGCAGCTTGCCTGAGCTCTCTGTGTCCTCGTTTCCTTATTGGCAAAATGGGAAACAAGAAAGGTACCTACCTCTTTGAGCAGCGGCCTGGGTCACGGCATGGGGTCATTCACAGCTGTCTCCTTTCCACAACATCCCGGATGGCCCTGACACACGCTGGCCACTGGACGGCTTGCGGGTCATCCTGCCTTTGGCCGCGCTTCTCCTCCTCGTTCAGATCCTTTCAAGTCAGAACCCTGAGAGACCCCCGCTCGACACCTGGGGCCAGTCTGGGACTTCCGCTAGGGTGCCCAGCCCAGCCGACCCCAGCTGAAGGCCTGCTCGGAGCAGTCCCTTGTGCCTGTTTTTGGTTTTTGAGTCCATAGCGGCATTTTATTTGCATGAACATTGCATGCCCTTAGTAAAGGCTCCCAGGGCTCCCCTCTCCTCCTGTGTGTGTGCCCGGTTGGGGGTCTCGCGTTCATGTTCTCAAGTCTGGGGTCCAAACTGTCAGTTTTCTGGGGGAGGCGAGTGCCTGTGTGCAAATCCCGACCCTTTTGAGTCCCAAGTTTGCTTCTTGGTCCCTCGGGGCCCACCAGCCAGGTGGCAACATCTGCCTGACCGGGTTGCTGGGCAGGTGTCTACATCTGGAGCTGCCGATGCGCCATGAGGGCCATCAGCGATGTCCCCAGCGCTGGGGCATTCGGTGGTGGCACATTCCCTCAAGGTCTCCCCTTCTTCTCCCTCCGGGTCGGACACCTGCTGATCCAGCTGGCCCTGTGTGGCACAGCCTTGAGGAAGGACCCATGAGTCAAACATAGCGCCTAAGGGCACGAGGGGTGAGAGTGGAGAGTTCTCCAGAGGTCCGAGTTTCTCTTTCTCGGGAAGGTGCTGGAAGTCAAGCCAGGTCTGCTGTTGAGTTAGAGACCTGCGCCCCTATATAACCTCCTACCCGCTTAGTGAGCCTTGCGCACAACTGCTGGGTTTGGTGTTCTTTGGCTTAATTTGGGGGGGAGAGGTTGTCGAGTCAGATCCAGAGGGGACTAGGGCAGGATCCACGCCTGGTGGTGCTCCGGTGAGCACATGGAGCCAGGAATGAACGTCCCAGCTGCCGGCACTCAAGGCTTGTGCTCCAGTCGGTGGCCTCACCACTCCAGAACTTTTTGTTTCTCTTGCAAAGCTGGCTTAGTTTCATGATTTATGCTGTATTTTCTTTTTTTTTTTTTTGCTTTTTTGGGTCACACCCGGCAATGCTCAGGGGCTACTCCTGGCTCTGCACTCAGGAATTACTCCTGGCGGCGCTCGGGGGACCATATGGGATGCCGGGGATTGAACCCAGGCCGGCATGAGCAGGCCTCCTGCAAGGCAAACACCCTACCCGCTGGGCTATCGCTCCGGCCCCTATGCTGTATTTTCTATTCTAGAAAACTTTTTTTTTTAAACAATTCTGTGGTTTCGTTTGCCTCCTTTTTATAGTGAGCATCAGGGTTCTTTCCTGATTTTTATTACATGGAGGGGCACATCCCTGTCTCCAGGGCTTACTCCTAGCTCAGTGCTCTGGGCTTATTCCTGCCCCAGTGCTTGGAGATCACTTGGCTGGGCTTGGGTCACTACATGGAGTCTTGGCAACCAACCCAAGACTGCCAAGTTCAGCGAAGTGCCTTACCAGTTGCATTCTATCTCTGTTCTGATTATTTTGTGTGTTTGTTCTGTTTTAGGGCTATGCCCAGCTGTGCTCAGTGCTTAAATTCTGAGCACTCTGGGCAGGATTGGAGGACCATTATGGGCTGCCAAAGTTTGAACCCCAGTTGACTATGTGCATGTCAAGAGCCCTATCCACTGTACTACCTCTACGGTCCCCGCAAAGAGAACCTGAAGGCAGGCAGCTTGACATGAGAGTGTTTTCCCACTCCCCAGTGGCCCTGGGGAGCCCTACTCTCCTATGGTCAGCCCTCTGAAATGGAATGCACAGTGATGCTATGGCTGACTTGGCCTGAAACATAACCCTTCTCCCCTAAGTTCAAATGGGATCCCAGTTTTCTTTGCTTTAAGAATTGGAACAGGGGGCCGGAGCGATAGCCCAGTGGGTAGGGCGTTTGCCTTGCACGAGACCGCCCATGCCAGCTCAGGGTTTGATCCCCGGCATCCCATATGGTCCCTGAGCACTGCCAGGAGTAATTCCTGAGTGCAGAGCCAGGAGAAATTCCTGAGTATTGCCGGGTGTGACCAAAAAGCAAAAAAAAAAAAAAAAAAAAAGGATTGAAACAGGAACCAAGGAGACAGTCAACAAGATGGAGAACATGCTTGCATGCAAGAGGTCCAGGTTCCATCCCTGGCACCACATGTTCTGAGTGACTGATAGTGTCCCCAAGTACTGGGACAGGAGTAGCCTCAAGCAAAGAAGCAAATAAACAACATAGTGCTTTTTTGTCTGTTTTTTTTTTTTTTTCCTGTGGGCAACAGTGGTAGCAGGGAGAAAGAATCCAGCTGCCAATGTCAGCACAAAAGGCAGGGAAAGAAAGAGGCAGAGTCAGGACTGAAGCAGCCTTGCAAACTATCCTGAGCCCATTTTTTCCCTGAGCTGTGCTCAGGTGTGATCCCTGGCAGTGCTCTGTGGACCATATCCAGTCAATCAAACCATATTCCCTGGTTTGGGAGTCAAACCAGGGTTGACTGGAGCCGGAGCGATAGCCCAGCGGGTAGGGCGTTTGCTTTGCACGCGGCCTGGCCGGCCCGGGTTGAATCCCGGCATCCCATATGGTCCCCCGAACACCGCCAGGAGTAATTCCTGAGTGCAGAGCCAGGAGAAACCCCTGAGCATTGCTGAGTGTGACCCAAAAAAAGCAAAAAAAAAAAACAAAAAACAGGGTTGACTGTGCAAGGCAAATACTGTAACCCCCTATACAATCTCACTGAGCCCAATTTTTATTTATTTATTTAGTTTTGCTTTTGGATCACACCTGGCAGTGCTCAATGGTTAGTCCTGGATCTTCATTCAGGAATTACTCCTGGTGGTGCTTGGGGGACCCTATGGGATGCCGGGATCGAACAGGTCGGCGCAGTGCAAGGCAATCGCCTTACCCGTTGGGCTATCTCTCCGGCCCTGAGCCCAATTTTTTAAAATTGAGGGGCCGGAGCGATAGCACAGCAGATAGGTGTTTGCCTTGCATGCGGCCGACACGGGTTTGATCCCCGGCATCCCATATGGTCCCCCCAAACACCGCCAGGATTAAGTCCTGAGTGTGGAGCCAGGAACAACGCTTTGAGTATTGTCGGGTATGACCCAAAAAGCATAAAAACAAAGACTAATTTATGCGTGTTTCCCAAAGGATGCTCGTATGGTGCCAGGGACTGAACAGGGTCAGCTGCACTTGAGACCAGACTTAAATCCCTGAACTGTCTCCTGATCTTGGGCCCCTTCTTTGAAACTCATCTGTTCACTCCTGTTCACCACCGTTGCTGATACAGTCAGGGCTTAGTAAACAAAAGGTCAAAGGGCACTTGTTTTCTAGAGGTTTGGGCCCTGGGCGGAGCATGGGACAGTCATTGTTCTTGAAGGGAGGAATAAGGCACAATAGGGCTGTGTAGTTCAAATAAAACCCAAGGTGTGGGGGGCTAGAGTGATAGCACAGCAGGTAAGGTGCTAACTGTTTGCTTCCCGGCACCCCACATAGTCCCCTGAGCTCACCAGGAATGATCCCTGAACACAGAGCCAGGAGTAAGCCCTGAGCACAGCTAGGTGCGGCCTAAACCTCCCTCCCCCCAAAAAAGCCCAAAGATGTTAAAATCAAAAGGTGGCACCACCAAGCAGCATGGGTCACTTGTCTGCTTGGATGCCACCCTTGTTACCCTGAGCAGAGCAACAGTACAAGGGTCTCATCCTGTTCCAGCAACAGAAAGCCTGCCCCTAACCGTGCTGGAGGCTTTTCCCTCTTCGGTCCTGCAGGCATCATCTTCAAAGCTGGAGAACCTGGTTTAAGCACTGCATTTAGAGGCAGAGCGTGCCCCTGACTCCCACAAGCCAGATGGTGGGGGCTGTCCTCCTATTGGGGCTGAAGGGGCCTGTGCCATGCAGCTGTCCAGGCTGGGGCTGAAATCAAGAGGCAGGAATTCATCCTCTGCTCTTTCATCCGCAGCCTCTGGGGCCTGTGGGGCCGGAGTCAAGTGTGGGGTGAGCGCCCCGGACATGGCAGGAGGCCCTGCGGGCAATTAGCTGCTTTCTTACGTTCCTAATCTTTTTAGCAGAAACACTCAAGATTTTGTCCAGGGTTATACGGGAGCAGCAGCATTTTGGGGCGTGGGGAAGCTACTAGGAAATCAGGTGTCTTTAATGCAAAGCCCCTTTTGAGGGGACGCCACCACCATCAGCAAGTTCCAAACATGTCACAGGCCTATTGGAGAAACTGAACAGCATTACCACTGTGCAGAAGGGACCAGCTCAAGACTGTTCCGGTTGCGGGCCAGAGCATAGCACAGCAGGGAGGGCATTTGCCTTTGCACGCGGCTGACCCGGTTCTATTCCCAGCATCCCATATGGTCTCCCTGAAGAATTACTTCCCGAACACCAGGAGTAATTCCTGAGTGTAGAGCCAGGAGTAACCCCTGAGCGTCGCCGGGTGTGACCCAAAAAAGTAAAAAAAGACTGAATGGTTGCAATGAGAGGAAAGGTAGCTGGACTCCAAAAGCTCTCTCTCTGACTCTCTCTGCCTCTCTCTGTCTCTCTGTCTCTCTCTGTCTCTCTCTCTGTCTCTCTCTGTCTCTCTGTCTCTCTCTGACTCTCTGTCTCTCTGTCTCTCTTTGACTCTCTCTGTCTCTCTGTCTCTGTCTCTTCTCCGTCTCTGTCTCTGTGTCTCTGTGTGTGTGTGTGTGTGTGTGTGTGTGTGTAAGGGCACTGCCCCAAGGCAGTGAAAAGGCAGTGAGTGGGAATGGATTAAATCTCTGAAAATCATGGGTCTTAGAAGGGGAGGTCCCTCAAGGACACCGTACAATTCAGCCTCTAAAACCCAGCTCTGAAGGAGCTAGAGAGCAAGCGGGGAGGGGGCGTAAGGCGCCACCTTATATGCAGTTGACCTGGGTTCACTCGCTTGCCCTGCAAGGTACCCAGGAGTAAGCGCTGAGCATGGCTGGGGTTGTGGCCCAGCCGTCCCTAACCAGATTGAAAAACTCGAGTGACAGCTGGAAGAGACATTCCTCTGCACAGGGCAGAGGCTTCCAGGCGTTCCTTAGGGGACACTTACCTGGATGCCCTGGCTCATTAGAGACATGCAAGTCGCAGCCACTGGGGACACACACCATCACGAGGAGAGTGCCAGTGAGGCCCTGGGGTTGCTGGTAGAAAAGGCAGAGCCGCTGCAGGGCTGGGCAGTGGCTGCTTCAC
This sequence comes from Cryptotis parvus, assembly GCA_021461705.1. NCBI lineage: Eukaryota > Metazoa > Chordata > Mammalia > Eulipotyphla > Soricidae > Cryptotis > Cryptotis parvus. The sequence goes on from JAJIBD010009281.1 coordinate 47,033, forward strand.
ACCAGCTTCCCTTTGCCTGCACCTCTTTTTTTTTCTTTTTATGGTTTTGTTTTTGAGGGCCCACCCAGCAGTGCTCAGGTGGCTCTGCACTCAGGAATCGCTCCAGGCAGTGCTCAGAGGACCATACAGGATGCTGGGGTTGAACCCGGTTGATGTCCTACCTGCTGAACTATTGCTCCGGCCCCTTATGTGCATGTCTTTCTGCGAATGTCCATCACGTGCTGGAGGTGGGGGCGTTGCCACCGGGTGTCACCAATATGACCATAATCATCTTCCAACCTTATGCTCTGCATTTGGGGAGAACTGTTCTGAGATTCACCAGTTCAGTATTTGGATAAGTGCCAAGTTTCTTTTTATTTCTTTTTATTTCTTTTCTTTCTTTCTTTTTTTTTTTCTTTTCTTTCTTTTCTTTTTTTTTTTTTTTTGCTTTTTGGGTCACACCCGGCAATGCTCAGGGGTTACTCTTGGCTCTTCACTCAAGAACTACTTCTGGCGGTGCTCGGGGGACCATATGGGATGCCAGGGATCGAACCCGGGTTGGCCGCGTGCAAGGCAAACACCCTACCCACTGTGCTATCGCTCCGGTCCCAAACTTTCTCGCACTTCTTCCAGAAGAATCCAAAAAGAATTTTCAGGGGCTGCTGAGCAGCAGGTACAGCTCTTGCCTTGCATGGGACCTGATTAGTTCTGGAATACCGAGACAGGAGTAAGCCCTGAGCTCTACTCAGTATGGCCCCAAAACAAAACAGAATAAAACAAAAATTCCAGTGATGGTAACTGTCCCCTCCAGGAGTATTTCTTGCCCCCCACCCTGCCTGTTTTCGAGAGGCTATGTCCTCTACAATCTCACTAGGAAGATAACGAGGCTGCCCCACTGCCCACGGTTTCCTGCTGTTTTTCAGGAATCACTATACTTGAAAGGAGACTTTTGCTCTAATTCCTCCGGCACAGCCTGGCTTTTGATCTTTCTTCCATCTTCCGGATCAGTTTTCTCTTTGTTCATTCTTATAGGGACAGTGATGGTGGCGATGGTGCATGGTGTGCTGGGGTGTCCCCCCAAAGTAATGCTCCCTTTTATTTTTGTTTCTGCCCCCGCCCTGGCAGTGCTCTGGAGCTCCCCTGCTCTGAGGCTCATGATGCAGGTGTTGGCCTGCATGCACACTGCAGAGTGCTCCGAGCCATCTCCTGGCTGGATGCACCCCTTTCCTGACCTGCATAATCTCTGTGGGTCCCTGATCCAGCGCAGATGGCCCGTGGCTGATGGAGGAAAGGGCTTCTGACCTGATCTTTTGCATTCTGCTAGGTATCAGGCACTTCACACACAGTCTCCAGGCATTATATATACAATTATATATAAAAGATATATATATCTTATATATAAAATATATATATATAATTTATATAAAAGAAAAAAGAGGTCCAGGCATTATATATCATATCATATTATATAAATTATATATTATTATATCAGTAAATGTTCGAGAGAGGAGCCTTCTACTGAGAGTATACCACCTACACGGCAGAGCCTGGCAAGCTACCCGTGTTTTATTGGTTATGACAAAAACTAGTAACAATTATGGACCTCAATTCCATGACCTGAAGAATGGTTTGAGGCTCTTCCAGTCCCTGGAGCAAGCAGATGCCCTTGGGCTACACTTGCTTGTGACAGGACATATGGAGATGTTACTGGTGCCCGCTCAAGCAAATCGATGAAAAACGAAAAGACAGTGATACAGTAATATATTATATATATTAAATTATATAAATATTATATATATGGGGCGGAGTGATAGCCCAGCGGGTAGGGCATTTGCCTTGCACGCAGCCAGCCTCTGCCAGCCCGGGTTCGATCCCCGGCATCCCATATGGTCCCCGAGCACCACCAGGAGTAATTCCTGAGTGCAGAGCCAGGAGTAACCCCTGAGCATCGCGGAAAAGCAAAAATAAATAAATAAATAGTATATATATATATATATATATATATATATATATATATATAATGCCTGGACCTCTTTTTTTTCTTTTATGGTCTTGATTTTGAGGGCCCACCCAGTAGTGCTCAGGACTTACTCCTGGCGCTGCACTCCAGGCAGTGCTCAGAGGACCATACGGATGCTGGGGTTGAACCTGGTTGGCCGCTTGCAGATGCCCTACCTGCTGAACTATTGCTCCAGTTCCTTATGTGTATGTCTTTCTGCAAATATCCATCATGTGCTGGGGAGGGTTGTCTTTTTTCTCTCTCTCTCTCTCTCTCTCTCTCTCTCTCTATATATATATATATATATATATATATATATTTTTTTTTTTTTTTTTTTTTTTTTGCTTTTTGGGTCACACCTGGCAATGCTCAGGGGTTACTCCTGGCTCTGCACTCAGGAATTACTCCTGGCGGTGCTCGGGGACCATATGGGATGCCAGGAATCGAACCCGGGCCAGCATGGGCCGGCCGTGTGCAAGGCAAACACCCTATCCGCTGGGCTATCGCTCCGGCCCCTCCAGGTATTTTATATCCAGTTCCAGGACCAGTGACCCAGGCTTCAGGCCTGCCTACCTTGGCACCCCAGTCAGGGGCAGGCAGGGTATTTTGGGTGTCTTCCCTGAGGAGGAGGCTCTTACCCCCTACACCCGTTTCATACCAAGGGCAATGGGAGGAAGAAGTCCCTTCTGGCCACCCGTTTTCCTGCCCCTCAGGCCACAGGGCTGGGTCCTGAGGATCAGCACCCAACAGAATCCCATCTCTCTGCTCCTACAGAACCTCCTCCTAGACAGGGTACCAGCATGGGTAGGGCCGGAGTCATCATGGCCAGGGACTTACTGAGGGCTAGGACAGGGGCTTCGGCCAGGCGTGGCTGATGGAGAGTTTCTGGAGCTACCCTGGGTAGGACACAGGGCCTCGGCCCGGGTCACTTCGGTGGCCCCCAAGCTCACAGACTGGTGGAGCTGAAGACCGGGGTGGTGGTGGGGCTCAGGCAGCAGCTTGGACACAGCTTGGACACTACCCCGTGTGGCCAAGATCCCTCAGGCTGCTCTGCAACATGGGGTCATTGCCACCTGGTGGGGGCTGCTGGGAGGGACCCCGGCACATGGGAGAGGGTAGTTGTGAGTGTCTGGAGATCACAGACGGGTTTTGCACCAACCAAAGGGGCTACATCTGGTGACGGTGGTTGCTGACCAGAACCAGCCCTCCCCCACTGATCTTGCTTGAGGCCATTCTGCCCAAGCGCAACCCCTGGGCACCTCAGCTGCACTCAGAGCCCCAAAGGAAAGGAGTCAAAGGTTAGGGCGCTGGCAGAGGCCAAAGGGCTCCAGATTTCGCTTGGTCAGAGTTGACCATTTCGGGTTGGGGGAGTGCCGGGCGGGCAGCCACCACTTCCATGTCCTGCTATATTTACCGCTGACTGTCCGAGGCCCTGCACCCCTGCACACTGAGCATGGCCTCGCCTCCAGGGCACCCTTATCACCCGGCAGGACACCTTATCTCCCGGAAGACTCAGGCAAGCAATTTCGCTTTCAGGGTGAAACTGCTACAGATCAATTTTTGACGCTTCCTTTGGGACAGCCTGTAGCTGTGGCGACTGCCCTGCTCCTCGCCCCAACTCAGGTCTCTGGCCCTCCTGAACAGTTCCAAGGGAGCTAGCTGAAGCCTCTTCCTGCACTCTAACAAGTCACAATTCATTCACTCATTCATTCATTCCTCCTGCAGGATCAACCAGTGTTATGGAGACATGCTGCGGGCTGGGGAGCTAAGGGCCAGGGTGGCAGCTGAGGTCCCAGTTTTCCCAGTTCTCCAGCCCAGGGGTGAAGGTGCTTAGGATTGCCACATATTGTGCAGCCATTTGTGGGTGATTCTTAGGTCTGCAGGGCATAGCAACTCCTCAGCCTCAGATTCTCCCAATCAAGCACCATTGGGTTGGCCGAGGATCACAGAGGGTTCCCCAGTTCCTGATAAATGGGGGGCTGGAGAGATTGGACAATAAGGAAGGTGCTTCCTTGATGTAGCCAATCTGGGTTCAACCTGTGCACCACTGGGTGTGGCCCCCAAAAAAAACAAAACCAAGCCAGAAAGGATTTCCTTTTTCCTCTTGTTAGAGGACCCCTTTTTTGGGGGAGAGGGGGCAGCTGGCATGGGCTCTCAGGGGCGCTAGGCACTGTGGCACAGCACACGCATGCACTGGAGCCTCTGGAGGATTTTCCAGGCCACGATGCCACCGGTCCCTTGGGAATGGGGCCAGGAGCTGGGACCATTCAGCATAGACTCACTGTTCCTCTCTGTACCTTAATACCCCGGGCTAGGAGCAGCCCAGCCCTCTACCCCCCACCCTTCAGAGTCTCCCCTGTTTCAGCGCCTGCAAACTCAGGGGGCCAGGGGGCGGGATCTCTGAGAACCTGAGTCCCAGACAGTGCCAGCTCCTGGCTGGCTTTCTGCCTCCGTCAGGAACAGGTCAGAGGCGATGATGACACCTCAGTGTCCTGGCACGAGAACATGTCCCGGCCCTAACTCGAGTCCCAGACATGCAACTGGGCAGGAGGGAAACGGAAAAGTCCTTGTAGGCTACCAAGACCCCTTTCTCATTCACTTGCTCGGCAAAAGTGCCCACATGTCCCGTTTCAGTTTGGAATTTTGGTTTGGGCTGTACCTGGTGGAGTTCAAGGACTATTTGCTACTCAGGGCTTGGGGAGAGTCACCCCCAGCCAGGCTGGGGTGGGGGAGGGAGCATGTGAGATCATGCCTGAGCCACCCATATGCAAGGCAGTATTCGGCACCCTTTCTTAGTGAAAAGAGATAGGGTTTTTTTTGTTTGTTTGTTTGTTTGTTTTTGCTTTTTGGGTCACACCCGGCAATGCTCAGGGTTTCTCATGGTTCTGCACTCAGGAATTACTCCTGGTGGTGCTCGGGGAACATATGGGATGCTGGGGATCGAACCTGGGCCGGCGCAGGCAGGCCGGCTGCATGCAAGGAAAACGCCCTACCCGCTGGGCTATGGCTCCGCCCCCATAAGCAAGATAGTTTTTATTGAAGCTCGTTTAGAAAGATTTGAGGGGAGAGGAACACGTGTGTATCCAAGAGAGAACACAGCTCCTTCAGAGTGAAAATAAGCAGGGGAAAAATAAAAAACAGAGACAAGCAGGGGAGAGACATGGTCAGAGGAGAAGGCGGGCTGGAGGAGCCAGCACGAGCTCAGCGTTTTGCACCATCCACAGCAGCCTCCTGTTTTTTTTTTTTAAACCTCCTTCAAGTTCCCTGAATTTTAGTCTCTTTCAGTGTCAGAGAGGACCTGCGGCTCAGAGAGTTCAGGCACTTTGGCGTAGGCACACAGCTCACAGAGGGCAAGGCTGGGCACTTGCTCCACACACCACTGTGCAGAGACCATGCTGGGAAGCATGCTGGGAATCAGGTTCCCCTGGGCCCTGGTAAAAATCTCAGGCTGAGCAGAGACAGCAGGAAGAGAAGGTGTGTCCACACAGACATCTAATCAAGGCTGAGAGAGCTAGCACAGCAGGGAGGACGCTTGCCTTGAATGCATCCTGGGTTCAGTCCCTGGCACCCCAGATAGTGCCCTTGAGCCCCTGCAGGAGTTATTCACAAGCATGGGGTGAGGGCTAAGCCCTGAGCACCAGCAGGGATGGCCCACAAAATAACCAAATAAATAATAAGTAAGTCGGTCCCTAAATGTCCAGAGGATGCTCACAATAGGTCCAACAGGAATGGAAAGAACCTTCAAATGCCCATCCACAGAGAAATGGACAAACTGCCAACTGCCCACCCCCCAAAGCACCCAGCTTCTCTGAAGTGTCAAAGCACACCATTATCCCTTGTCTCAAGATCGCTTTGGTTTGGTTTTGAGGGCCATGCCAGGGCTACTCCCAGCTCTGAAGCTCAGTGGTCTCTCCTGTATTGCTTGGGGACCACGAAGTGCTGGGGACCAGACCCAGGGCTCCCTGCATGCAAAGCTCGTGCTCACCCCATTGACCTGGCTCTGGATCAGACTACAGTGAAAGCTTCATACCCCAAGCCCCACCAGGAGTGATTCCTGAGTGCAGAGCCAGAAGTAAGCCCCTAGCAGAGCTGGGTATAACCCTCCAAAAGATTACGGGATGGGGAGAAGAAAAACAGAGGTTTAAGAACAATCAGAAGAGGAGCACAGGCACAAACTGCCCACTAAAAACTGGGATGAGGATGTGATGAGCCAAAGAAGGCACCCAGAAAGCCCAGGGGTGGGGCCGTACACCTGGTCACCTGTATGAGATGGCCACTGGGCATAGTCCATGCAGCTGCGCTTGGTAGGGGCATCTTTTGTGTGGGGCACCACAGAGCCGCTGCCTCAGCCCTGGATCCTGTCCCTTGCCTGGCCCAGCGTCCTCTGTGCCCAAACACTGGATCCCCTCAGTCAAGCCTCAAAGACCCCATTCAGGTCAGCGAGCAAGCGCAGAGGCCCACCTGTGTCCTCTCACCTCATGGCCCCTCTGCAGTCAGTGCTCCTGGCTGTCCCAGGGGATCCCCACCCAGGCCACATGCCAGGAGGTGCTTTGGCACCCAAGTCTCGGTGCAGGCCACCAAAGGCCACTCTGAGGGGCCACCATGCCTGGTGGCCACCCAGAAATGTAAGTTGCCTGGGACCCTGTGGCTCCGCTGAGGGGCCTGAGGGGATGGGGGTGGGGGCCAGTAACACCCCCTCCTTGCTGCAGCCTGCAGCCCCTCATTCCTGCCAATGCTGTGGGCCTCCTGCACTATCTCTTAGATTAGCCCCCCAGCTATTTTTGTTCTGCCCTTGCTGGATTGGGCAGAGCCTTGGGCAGGGCCTCAGGGGAAAGACCACCTTGGCCCAGAGAGAAAGCAGAGCGCTCCCTTTCCCTATCATCCCTGTTATTTTTACTGTCTCCCTGCTCCCCCCACCCCAGAAGCAGCCCTGATACCGAGCGCCAGCACCGTGGAAGAGGAAACGGTCCTCCCAGCTTTCCAGAACATGGCTGTCGCCCAAGGCTTGGGAAGGGAAGGGTGAAGGACCCTCCCCTAGGGAACATGGGGGAGAAGTTAGAGAGGGCGGGAGGGAGGGGAGGACAGGAAAGTCTTGGGAGGTCGTGACTTGGCTTAGAGGTTCCCTGCCCACCTGCTTGCCCGCTGAGGACCCTAGCGCACCCCAGGGGCTAGTCCTTGCTCAGACAGCTCCCTAAGGTGTCTTGTCCCCGTGGCTTGAGAACAACACCTAGGGCCGGATGATACTGCAGCGGGGAGGGTGCCTGCCTAGTATGCTGCTGACCTGGTTTTGATCCTCGGAACCCCATAAAGTCCCCCATCCTTCAGGCCAGGATTGATGCCTGAGCAGAGGCAGCAGCAAGCCCTAAGCACCTCCGGGTGTGACACCAAAACCAAAGGGAAAATAAGCAAAATCCCAAACATGTGCACCTGTGGGAAACTCTTCCTTGGGGACCCTCTACAGATGCCTGGACGTCCACTTTGCCCCGTGACTGCTCCTCCCGGGAGCTCCCACCATGGCTCACCTGTGCCATACCCAGGTCTCCCAGGCCCATGCTTCCATGGCCCCGTCACGGCTCTCTCCCACCTGCTGCGACTCTTTCCTGCCTCTCACACCCCAGCCCAGCCCACCCAGACCCAAGGGCTCCAATCCTGCACCCCATTCAGGCCTGCGCCCAGATCTGTGCCATCAAGTGCCAAAGATTTGACAGGAGCCAAACGAATGACTGAGTCACAGCACCAAGGACACGCCCCAGCTGGACTGGAGCCCATGTGGGGCTGGACTTGGGGCAAAGTGCCCCACCGAAGCATCCCCGTCAACCAAGCCACCATGCCTCACCCTACTTCATACTGGCCACCCCACTGGGACCCACACCTACAGTCCAGGTCCCCATTATCCTGCTCTAGCCCATGCCCCCCCACACACTTATTTTCCTGCAAAATGATTGGGTAGGTTCATCACTGACCAACTGCCCATGGCAGAGAAGCTCCTTTGTTCTCTCACAAAGCAGACGCTCAGTTAATACAGCTGGAATGAAGCTGTCCTTGGTATTTCTGTGGTGGGGGCCACTCCTGGCCGTGCACAGGGGCTATTCCTGGAGGTCCTTGGGAGGGACGTTTATGTGTATTAGTCATTACAGCCCTAAGCAAGGCCAATGCCTTCCCTCCCGTAATATGGCTCTAGGTCCTCAGCTTTATGCCTGGAACTGGCTGTCAACGCATTACCAAGCTTGTCCTACACACACAACACATAAGCAGTGAGGGGATGCCTTGTTCTGAGCAAGATAGATGGGGAAGCTGTGGACATTTATTTATATTTTTGGGTCTGGGACTTAAGTAAAAAACAGTACATTTCCTGGTCTGAACTTCGTGAATGGACAGATGCGGGAGGGCGAGGGAATGAGAACACCGCCCCCTCCTGGCTGAATGTGTACATGGCCGAGTGCTCCTCTGCCAGCCTTGTGGAGGGAGGAGCCCAGGAGTGCCTGGACCACGTTATCGACTCATTTCCAAATGAGCTGCCCTGTTCTCAGAAGGAGGCGAGTGGAAGGGTAACCCCATGACACTGGGAGAATTTTAGGGAGGACAGAGCCCACACAGCTCCAGCCTGGGAGTGGGATGCTGACAGGGCACAGGAAGTAGACAAGAAAAATGCTGGACCAGATCTGCCCGCTGACCCCAGCCATCTGCGGCACCGACAGCTGGAATCCGCGGGCGTTTCCGAGCTGTGCTTTCTCCGCTCCCAAGAGACTATAATAAATAAGGCCCAGGAGTGCACAGTTTGCACTGAGCGTCTTCTGGGGGCCCAGAGCTGATCAAGGCTCCTAGATTAAAAAAGTGCTCTCTCAGGGCCAGAGCAATAGCACAGCGGGTAGGGTGCTTGCCTTGCACACAGCCAACCCGGGTTCGGTCCTCAGCATCCCATATAGTCCCCGAGCACAGCCAGGAGTAATTCCTGAGCATTGCAAGGTGTGACCCAAAAAGGAAAACAAAAGTGCTCTATCTCTCTCGCTGAAGTTTCTCACGAAGGTAGCCAGCTGGTGGGAGTAAGTCAGTATCTCTTAGCTTGGTCCCACGCCACTACCACTTACCTCCACACTGCAACTACTGATACCTGCTCTGCCAAGACCTCAACACAATTTCCATGAGCTGCCGCCTCCCCAGTAGCCCAGTGTGCAGGGGTCCGAGGCCTGTGGTGCAGACTCACTGGCAGCTCTGCATTCTTGGGGTCTCAGCTGGACTCTTGACTTTGCAGGAGGAGGCATGAGGTGCCCAGCCCCTGGTCATGCAGTCTGCGAGGGGAAGAGCTAAACTCAAGTCTTGGAGCTGGCTTCCAAGTCTGTTCCCCTTTGTCCCATCTGCCTGTGTTGGCCCTGTGTGGGCTCTGGGGCGCTAAAGAGTGGGAGGTGGAGATTTCGTGCCAAGGCTCCAGCATAAGTCTCCCCAAACTGAGCCTACCCGCCCTGGCCTCGGGCCCAGACAGGCTGTGGCTTATCACTCCTTCACTCTCCCTGGTTATATTTAGCTCAGGACCTCAGGAGGCAGAGGTGGGCGAGCCATTGTGTACCCCAGGCAGACCAGGGAGCAGCGCAGAGAAAACCAGGCCACGAGGTATCGGGCTGAGCTGCTGGCAGCAGGAACTGTGTGCACCCCTATTCCTAAATCTGCGGGTCTTTTCTTGCTCCTGGGGAGCTCCTGGCTGTTGCCCCACATACTTGTGACTGTCTGCGGGTTGTGTAAGATGCTGCCCACAGCTGTTGCTTCAGGATTCCTTACGAAACGAGCAAATCCACCAGCTAAGCCTAGGCCCTGGTCTACAATCAGGGTCCAGATGTTGTCAAGAGGTGAGCCAGTTCCCAAGGGAGAGCTCAGAAACGACCCAACACACTTCATCCCAGGAGAACCAGGGGTCAGGGCACAAGTCACAGTTCACTCCCTGGAACCACAAGGCTCCCTGAGCACCACTGAGGTGTCCTTGGCTGTTCCCAACTGGGCCTGACCACGAAGCATCCAGCCTAGTTGACTGAGTACAGCCAGGAGGGGCTCCTAGGCTCCCTGAGTGCTGCCAGAACAACAAAAATAAATAAATAGTCACATTTATTCAAGGAATGATCACTGAGTTTCCAATCATCTCCCACCTGTTCCTGCCACGCAGTGGGAGAAAAGCACCCACATACCCCCAGAGGCCAGTCTGCAGGCCCCCGAGCAGTGGGTAAAGCACCCACACATCCCAGAGATCAGCATGCAGGCAGCCTGTTCACAGTTCTCTGTCCTATGCTGCCTGTTACAAGCTGGTCACTAACAGTCACCTGGGAGCCGTTTCAGGTCCCAACTTCTGAGCATGTGGTAGGCCTGTATCCAGGAGCCTGGCCACACCGAGACACAGGAGTCGGCAACTCTCCACCGTCACAAGAAGGGGAAGAGGCGCTTTTTAATGATGTAGAGGACCGTGGCCAGGAAGAGGGCGAGGGCCAGGAAGATGAGCAGCTTGTCGGTCAGCTCCCGGCGGTTGTATTTGGTGATGAGCTTCCGTCCCAACTGGATAGTGCCCGACATGGACTTAAATTCCTCATTGGCATCCAGGATAGTCCGGGAAGAATTGACTGAAACAGAAGAGAGGATCCTGGCTCAGAAACGGCCGTGTCCAAACGCAGGCAGCTGGAAGGGCTGGAGCCGGCAGGAAGTAGGGGTGAGACAGGAGGTGGTGCGAGGTGCCAGCATGGGGCGCTGCTTCCAGCCTGGCAGCTCAGGGAGGCCCCCGATGGCATCTCAGGGCCGGCTGAGTCGCCCTCAGGCATGAACCCCTCTCTCCCCGTCTTCCAAGCTACAGAACTCCCCCAGGTGGTGGCCGGGAGAGCAAGGAAGGGCACTTGAGGTATGAGCAGATGCAGCTGGAGTTTCCAGAACTTTCTGGGCTGTGAGGTGGCCCTCATCCCACGCACCTGCTTGGTGAGTCCTGGGAGAGCTTGGAGACCGACCCAGGGACAGCCTCACATTCGCTACCCGCCCCTGAGCCACTGGCTGGACTGTTCGTGCCAGTGAGGCTGACCAAAGAGGCTCCGGGTCTCCTGGGACCCTGGTGCCAGATGTGGGGAGAAGACTCAGAGCAGGCCAGATGTAAGAGCTGCAGCCTGAGACAAGCCAAGGGAAGGGCCCCCTAAAGGGGCACAGATGTTGTGGGTGCCCCTCTGCAGCACCTCAGATGGAGGCAAAGGAAGGCGGGACCAGGGGTGGTTCAGGGTAGCAGAGCAGAGGCTGATGGTGAGTGGTCTGGAGGTCAGAAGGGAGAGCCAACTCTGGCTCTGTGTGTGGTACTGTCCCCGATCTGCACCCCCAGACACACGGCTCCTGAGCACATCACAGCACCAACAAGCAAAGGTTCAGAGGCACAGGGATGAGCTGCACAGGAAATACTCCCCCGCTGGAATCACGTGTATGTGATGCTGATGCTGGAGGCCAGGGCTCTCCGCCAATTGCATGTTCGGCCGTGGGCCACACACTCAGCCCTCGGCCTTCCCTTTCGTGCTTTATATTACTCTGAGCCACTGCAAACATTGCCAGGCTGGCACCATAAATGCCATGTGCCCATTGCCCATGGCCACACACCACCAAGACTCCAGAATGCCAAGGGGCTTCCTGCAGACCCTGGTACTAAGTCAAGGCAGCACATCCCTAAGACACTTAAAACACTGTGGGTTTGGAGAGAGAGTGGAGGGGGCAGGGCTGGCCTTGCAGGCTGCTGATCGATGTCAATCACTGATAGTGCATATGGTCCCCCAAAGGCCTTCAGGAGCAATCCCTGAGTGCAGAGCCAGGCGAAGGAAGCTCTGTGCGCTGCTGGGTATGTCCCCCAAATCCCAGAAAACCTCAGAAAATAAAAATAAATAGTGGGGCCAAGCAGCGTGGCTGTGGGTCTGGAGTGGTTGGTTCTGGAGTTCCAGAGGGCAGTAAGTGGCTCAGCCAGCCCCTGGCTGAGTCCAACACAGCTCCTAGGGTTCGCCACACGTGAGGGGCGCCACGATGGCTGGACTTGGAGCAGGGATTTGGGCTCCGTCTCCCATTCCTCCACCTCCATGTTGGAGGGCATAGCTGCGAAGCTCCCAGCCACCACACCCAGCAACCGGAAGAGACACTCCAGACCCACGGCTGTGCTGGCGCGTGGCCGCAGAGTGGCCACATGACATTCTTAGACAATGGAAGTTAGGACCAGGTAGGTCCTTCCCAGGATCTTTCACATTTATATACTGTAATGATCATTCTCCTTCACGACAGAGCCTGGCAAGCTACCTGTGTCGTATCTGATATGCCAAAACCAGTAACAGACCTCATTCCCATGACCTGATGTAATGGTTTGAGGCTCTGAGTGTTCCTGGAGCAAGCAGATGCCCTTGGGCTACACCAGCATGTGACAGGACGTATGGAGATGTTACTGGTGCCTGTTTGAGCAAATCGATGAACAACGGGAAGACAAGTGATACAAGTGAGGTGGTCCTAACAGGATTTGGGTTTTTACCTTGTTGTGGGGCCCCTGAGGTGCTAGTCAGAGATGCTAAGAGATGCTACACTCAGAGATGCTAAGTCAGGGGCCGGGGAGACACGGTGCTGGGGATCGAACCCAGAGCCTTACACATGCACGGTGAAGGCCCTGCTGCCATTCCGACCCCAGGCTGTGAGACATCCTCCCAAAGTCAGCATTTCCTGATCTGCTGCATCCCATGTTACCAGGAAGGCACAGCCGCCATGCAGGGCACTGCTGGAGTGGCCCCAATAAACAAGACAAAGTGAAAATGGTTAAAAAGGGATTCGTGGGAAGATATTTGCACAGCACACACTGGCCAAGGGGCTGGTATCTAAAATATATAAAGCAGGGCCGGAGCGATAGCCCAGCGGGTAGGGCGTTTGCCTTGCACGGGCCGGCCTGTGCCGGCCCTGGTTCGATCCCGGCATCCCATATGGTCCCCTGAGCACCGCCAGGAGTGATTCCTGAGTGCAGAGCCAGGAGTAACCCCTGAGCATTGCCGGGTGTGACCCAAAAAGCAATAAATAAATAAATAAATAAATAAATAGAATAAAAATAAATAAAATATATAAAGCATTCAGAAGTCGGAAGAGCTGTAGGCAACATTTGTAAATAAGCAAAATAACTGAACAGACATTTCCCGGAGAAGATGTATCGCTGGATCACAGACATGTGAAAGACATTCAGCGTTTAGGTCTTTGGACACCCTCAGCAGCACTCAGGGCTTACTCCTGGGCCACCCACTGCACTAGTGCTCAGCCCCTCAGGGAAACGCCTGTCGAAACCATCACGGCACCACCTCACAGCAGGCAGCTGCCTGTGTCAGCAGACAGGCTGGAGACAAGTGTTGGCGCAGACAGGGAAGGAGCCCGTGGGTGGGCCGGGAGGACCTGCAGCAGACGCCCGGTGGAGCTCCAGCAGCAGCAACAGAGACCGGGGACAGGGACGAGACTAGAGGAGAGGAAGACAGCGGGGGCGCAAGCCGTGAGTGGGATCCCCAGCCTGGCACTGTCGTCTAGCACCCATGAGTGTGACTCTCGGGACCCTCTGCACCCCACGGCTCGAGCACCGACCATTAGCCCACACTGCTGGAGTAGGGAGAGAAAACAGAAGCCCTGGAAGACCACACTCCGGCACGGCCAGGCGTCAGTTGGCTCACTCTGTGTCAACGCTATTTTCCACGCCTATGTTCACAGCAAAGTGGTTCACAGGCATCACAACGTGGATCCCACCGGTGTGCTGTGAGGAGCCCCACAAAGACAACTGTGGCCCACAGACTCTGGGAACACGACTCTGACACTGGCAAAGGCACGCCTGGGCCCGAGGCGGATGCCTTGCACGTGGCCAACCCAGGTCTGATCCCTGGCACCCCACAGCGTGCCCTAAGCCCCTCCGGGAGTGATTCCTGAGCACAGAGCCAGGAGTCAGCCCTGAGCACAGCAGGGTGTGGACCAAAAGTCAGGACCAAAAGCAACCACATCCTGGATAAGTCAGGAGGTCACTGACCACAGCAGCTCCTGAGACAGCCCGTGGACAGGTGGGGGCTGGGGGAGATGGTCCCAGACAACTAGAAAAAACAGAAGAGAGCAGCCAACACACTCCGGTCAGATGGGCCGTCGCAGAACCGAACCTGTCAAGAGGATGCAGGAGCCGGGAGGGGGTGGGGCTGAGGGGGTGGCTGGGAGCAGGGTGGGTGGGCAGTGGGCGTTACCCAGTGACTGCACGGCCTCCTCGCTCTGCTGCACCTGCTGCGCCATCATCCTGCTGATGCCCATGAGGCTCTCAGTGATGGCGCTTGATGACTGCGCCAGGCTCTCCTTGGTGGTCTTCCTGCAAGCGCAGAGGGGAGGAGGCCATCAGCAGCAGTGGTCAGGGGCCCCGCTCAGGGAGGTACCATGGCCTAGTTCTCCAAGCCCACTGAGACTGCGTGTGGTGTGGGAACATTCCAGAGCCCTAGGCACTCTGCAAAGCCATTCTGAAACAACGTTACAGCAGGAACCGGAGCCTCAGAAATGCCCTGCTCTCGGCCTGGACTCTCCAAGGAAGGAGGACAGGTGTGGCCAAGGCCCTCACAGGCAGACTGACCATCCGGGGTACTGCCCACAGGGCTGAACACCCACTTCAGGGGACAGGGCGTTGTGGGTAGGGGCAGGCTGTGCACGTGGACAGTGGGCTCAGAGTCTCCTGGGACTACAGAAGCCATCTGACTTTGTCCCAGAATGGGAAATAAGGAGCAAGGGAGGCCAACCCGGCAGTGCTCAGGGCTCACTCCTGGCAGAGTTGGGGACCCTGTGGGGTGCTGGGGACCAAACCCGGGTCAGTCAGCCATATCGTCCCCACTGTCCCAGCCCTCCAGCCCGCGGAGTAGGAAATGGGGCACAGCTCCTACCAGGGTCCTGCCTTACGCACCACGCTCAGGTCCTAGCAGTCGAAGGAAGGCGGGAGGTGCGGTACCTTTGCCGCAGGGAGGTCCCCACCCTGCAGCAGCTGCGCTTCTCCAGGTTATCAATGGCCAGTTTGCAGGTGAGGTTGGCTTTCCGCCAGGATGTCTGGTTGCTGGAAGCGGAAGGAGGCGGGTGGCGCCGCTGACATCACCCTCCAGGGAGCTCCGCCATGGCAGTTCCTCCTTCTGGCCCGGGGGTGAAGGACGCAAGGAACCCCCCACTCCCCAGAAACTGTCCGGTGCAATTCCTCTCCTCCAGATCCCCGGGCCACCACCACATCCCTTTCCCCTTCCACGTCCTGGGGAGCCAGAGAGGGTCATGTGACCAAAGTCACAGACTTAGGGTGACAAACTCCCCCCCACCCCCGCCGCACATGAAGTTTCTTTTTTTTTTTTTTTTTTTTTTTACTTTTCTTTTTTTTTTTTGTTTGTTTTAGTCCATACTTGGAGGTGCTCAGGGCTTATACTCGGTTCTGTGCTCAGGGATATCCCCTGGTGGTTCAGGGGACCTTATAGGGTGCGGGAGATCAAACGTGGGCTGGCCACCTGCCAGGCAAGTGCCCTCCCACTGTCCTATCTCTCTGGCCCCCAGCTGTTGAGCTCCTAAGCCAGTTCCCTTTCGGGGCTTTTCTAATATCAACGATCCTCTCAGAATCCCCAGGCAATACTCAGCACGGCAGAGTGACAGCTCAGCTGTGTCCCCCTCTAAGGATTACTGACACAGAGGGAAGCTGGTGCCTCTGTCCACGTGACACGGAAAGGTGCATGGAGAGTCCCTGGGCGGCCCAGGAAGCGGGGGACCCAGCGTGCGCACCTGAGCATCTGCTTTTTATGATTCTCCACTTCTTGGAGCAGAACTTGCTTCTCAGACTCTCGATCTTGCTCTCGAGCAGACTGCTCAAGGTCCTTGAAGAAAAGGGCCCGTCTGTTAAATGAGTCCACTGTAGTTATTTTAGGGGTCTGGGGCTACAGCTGGTGGTGCTCAGGGACTACTCCTGGCTCGATGCTCAGATATTACTCCTGGCAGCTCTTAGGAACCCAAACATAACCAAATGCAGAGTCCTTGCACCCCTGGGCCACATGCAAAGAGCACCCGAACAAGCTGGTCCCTGAGCCCCTTCCCCCTCCTCCCCCACCCGTTTGACAGATACTCCTCTTGCTCCACCAGTTCTGGAGGAAGCAGAAGAGCCGCTAGAGGAACATGGTGGGCTCTGGCCAGCTACAGAAGTCGAAAGGCAGAGGCCAGGCCAAGTGACCGAGGGAAGCAGAGAAGGAGGCCTGGATCGATGAACTGAGGGGACTAAGGCACAGAGTGAAAAAGAACTCCAACGACCTTGGAGTTTTTAAGTGAAGGAGTCCAGGACAATGGCATCCTCCTGGCTTCCCCTCCAGCTCACCGGGTTCCACAACCCACGTGGCTTACCTGGGCCTGGAGAGCAGTCAAAAGGCTGCCTCAAAAGCCCGCCAGCTCTCAGGCAGGTCTGGCCACCTGCCGCCCTTCTTAGAGGCTCACTCTGTGCTGCCTCACCTGGATCCTGCGCAGCTGCTGGAACTTCTCTTTCACTTTCGTGTTCAGTTCGGTCAGTGCACTCAAGGGTCCCGAACAATCTCGAATATCCTAGGGAACGGGAGAGATGAGTCTAAGCCACACCCCTGGAGTGTGGACGTCCACAGTCGGCGCATCACAAATGAGGCTGCTGAGTGCTTGGCACGGAACGGAAAGATTAACTTCTCTGATTGTCAGTCTTGCCAAATTATCCAGTATAATCACAGTTTTCACAGACAAATTTGAGGATAAGTTTTTTTTTTCTTTTGGATCACACCCGGCAATGCTCAGGGGTTATTCCTGGCTCTGCACTCAGGAACTACTCCTGGCAGTGCTCGGGGGACCATATGGGATGCCAGGGGATCGAACCCAGGTCGGCTGTGTGCAAAGCAAACGCCCTACCCGCTGGGCTATGGCTCCAGCTCAAGGATAAGTTTTAATTTTTTTTCTTTATTTTTTGGTTTTGGGGGCCACATCCAGCATTTCTGGGTTAGTCCTGGCTCTGCACGAGGAATTACTGCTGGCAGTGCTTAGCCCCCCCCCCCCCCCCAGGCAGCAGAATGACCATACTGGGCATTGAATCTGGGTCAGTTGCATGCAAGACAAATGCCCTCCCCACTGTACTATTGCTCCGGCCCAGAGGGTGAGGTTTTAGATCATTTGGGGAAGGGGAACCAGAAAGGTAGTCGAGGGGCTTAAGGTGCTTATCATGCATGCAGCTGGCTCCCCAGACCTCAAGGTGTGGCCCACCTGCCTTTTCCCTGTCCCCTGCAAAAAGAATTTGTTCCTAGATATTAGAATTACAGGACGCAAGTTTCAGGTGGGGCTCTGGATCCAGACTAGGTGGATTCAGATCCTGGATATAAATATTTATTGTTTCTTGACCCTGGGACGGCTCTGAATCCTGTGTCAGATTCAGACACAACATGCCCCCCATCCCCACCGACAAGGCAAGTTCCCTTAAAGCAGAACCAGCAGTAAATCCTGAACACTGCCAGGTGTGGCCCAAGAACAAACAGGAAATACTAATGATGGGGGGCCAGAGCGATACAGTGGGCAGGCTTGCCTCTGCCATCCCCGTGGTCCCCTGAGCACCAGAAGCATGTATCCTTGAACGCAGAGCCAGGAGTAGTCCTGAGCACCGCTGCGTGACCCCAAAAGGGAAAGAAAAACACACAAAACCAAACCAGGTGTGGGAGAAGAAGAAAAATCACGGGGAGATGGCGCAAAGGACTGGACCCCAGGCTTTGCTCGTAAAAACCAGGGTTCAATGGCCAGCGCCAGCGCCGCCAGGCCCTGAGCACCGCCGGGAGTGACCTCAGCCCCGAGGAAAGCTTGCCTATGACAACTGCCTTAGTGCTCTGCTGTCCTCCACGTCCTCCTCGGGCGACGGGACTCGCTTCTGCTGGCCTCGGCACCATCTCGGTTCCATCGGCCAGTGCCGGGACCTCGCGGGGCGTCACGGGCGGGGCGGGACGCGGGGTGCTCAGGGACAAGGGCCAGCCACGGCTGGGGACAGCGAGTGTCCCGGAAGGCTAAGCCAGCGGTGCCAGGGTTTGAGCGAGGGGAAAGCTGGGTGCCGCCAGCGACTCGGCCGAGCCGGCCAAGTCCGCGGGTGAAGCGGCCGAGCTTCCCGGAGGCCGGCGGGGCTCGGGTCCGGGGCTCCTAGAGACCCCCGCTCGGTTCCGGGAATAAATACCTGGATAAGCGCCTTCACTTCTAGATCGAATTTCACTATCTCTTGGTTACAGATACGGACGTGGACATCCTGGGGAGCCGCCATGTTGGAAACGCCAGTTACGGGGGAGCGGCGGGGGCCAAGTTCAAACGCGTTTTTTGCGCGGTCGCCTTTCCTTCCCGACGCCTTCCTGTAACAGTGCCCCCTGCAGGCCGCTGAGAGAACCGTGAAAAGGAGCCCCGAGAGCCCCACTCCCCACCTTCCCCAACAGCCATTCTAACAACACACTTTTTGGGGGAAAGGGAGTGGTGAAGAACACGCATGGGGTGGAGGGTAGGAGGAAAATCAATTAGGGTGTCTTCAGAAAGTGGAACTAACCATTTCTATTTAATTTTTTGTTTTCATATTTTCTATGACTACAAATTGTGGAGAAAAAGTAAAATTTTCTAAGCAATTTGTTTTGGTATATTTTTTGTTTCTGAGTCACACTAGATGTGCTCAGGGCTTACTCCTGTCTCTGCACTTCTGGTAAGGACTGGGGGAACTATATGGGTTGCCAGGGATGGAATCCGGAAGGTTATGTATAAGGCAAGTGCCCTACCAGCTGTACTATCTAACCAATCCTCATATTTACCTTTTATATTTACCTTTTAAAGAGTATATACTGTTTGGGGCCGGAGCGATAGCCCAGCGGGTAGGGCGTTTGCCTTACACGCGGCCGGCCTGAGCCGGCCCGGTTCGATCCCGGCATCCTATATGGTCCCCCGAGCACCGCCAGGAGTAATTCCTGAGTGCAGAGCCAGGAGTACCCCTGAGCATCGCCGGGTGTGACCAAACAAAAAAAAAAAAAAAAAAAAAAAGTATATACTGTTTAAGGCAAATTCCAGCACATAGCCTAAGGAATCTTTATAAAAGCGATTTTAATGGATTAACAGTTATGATAGAAATAACAGTGGTGGTACAATGGAATACTATGCAGCTGTTAGAAAAAATGAAGTTATGAAATTTGCCTATAAATGGATGGACATGGAGATCATGTTGAGTAAAATTAGCCAGAAAGAGAAAGACAGATATCGAATGACTGCATTTATTTGCATGATATAAAATATATATACCAATATCCAAGGTCAGGCAAAAAGTGGATAAGGAGGTCTTGTAAAGGTGGAATCTACCACAAACGTGTGGGAATCAGAGGTTAGGTAATACAGAGAAGGGAACAGTGCGCTAATAATTGTTGAAGGTGATAATACCAGCCTAGAAGTGAGCATTGAATACAGGAAAAAAGGTACACATGATAAGAGAAGGAAGAGAAGGAAGAGAAGAGAGAGAGAGAGAGAGAGAGAGAGAGAGAGAGAGAAGAGATAAAGAACGTGTCGTTAGGAGCTCAGCGGGTAGGGCGTTTGCCTTGCACGCGGCCAACCCGGGTTCGATCCCCGGCATCCCATATGGTCCCCGAGCACCGCCAGGAGTAATTCCTGAGCAAAGAGCCAGGAGTAACCCCTGAGTGTCGCCGAACCGGGTTCGATCTCCGGCATCCCATATGGTCCCAGGAGCACTGCTAGGAGTAATTCCTGAGCAAAGAGCCAGGAGTAACCCCTGAGCGTCACTGAACCCGGGTTCGATCGCTGGCATCCCATATGGTCCCCAGAGCACTGCCAGGAGTAATTCCTGAGCGAAGAGCCAGGAGTAACTCCTGAGCGTCGCCGGTGTGACCCAAAAAGCAAAAAAAGAAAAAACAAACAAAAAAATAAATTGCTTTTACAGGGACTAGAGTGATAGTACAGCGGGGAGGGCATTTGCCTTGCACGTGGCCAACTCGGGTTCTATTCCTCGGCATCCCATATGGTCCCCCAAGGACCGCCAGGAATAATTTCTGCGTGCAGAGCCAGGAATAACCGCTGAGCATTGCTGGGTGTGACCCAACAACAAACAAATAAGGAAGTCTGTAAATACTTTTACAATTAGGTTCCACTCCGTTCACTTAGCAATTTAGACTGGGATGTCTCAAGTGCCAAGCTGTCTCTTAATCTTCATGTCTATCCCCGAAATAGGTAATAATCCAGTTTTGGTTTTCTGGGGTTTGGAGCCACTCCTGGTGATGTTTGGGAAACCATATGGAATGCCAACGATTACTGAACTCAGGTTGGCTGAATGCAAGGTAAGTGCCCCACCCACTGCACATTGCTGAGGCACAGTAGGTCCGTTATACAAAGAGGGAGACGGACTGAGAGCCCGTTATTCATCGATTTGCTCAAGCGGGCGCCAGTAATATTTCCATTTGACCCTACCACGTGCCAGTGTAGCCCAGACAGAGTAGATCAAAACAAAAGCAAACATCGCTGGCCCTGGGTTTGTCCTGAATGTGCAAGTGCCTTCACTGATGCCATGTATGGCTCCCCAGCCCTTAGGAGGGCCACTTGGAGCTAAACTCTGTCCTTTCCCGCTTGTTCCTCCAGCACTCCGCAGCACCTGGAGGAGGCATGTTGTGGAGATGAAGGGTGATGCCCCGGCTCAAATCCTGCTGTCGTGGGCCACGTCACCCTCCTAACCCATGTCCAGCGACCACTGCCAACGGTTTTGCTTCCACTATCTTTATGCAGGGGTTCAGAGACTAGCTTAGAGACTTACAGAGGCTACTATGGTTACTAGGTTTAGCCTGAATTTCTGATCCTGAGATTCTAAAAACCCATTCTTTCCCTGCTCTTACACAGACACCTATCCAAATGTTACTGGTAACTGGGCCCAGTTCCTTGGAGATGAGGATGACCGGCTTGAACGCAAATGCCCACGGGTGCTCTCTAGCTCCTAAACTGAGTACGAGGCAAGTCCCCTTCACGTGAATTTAACCCGACTCTGAACTGGACATGACCACTCACCTCAGGGGATCCCTAAAAGCATCAACTGAGTTCCCTACCTGGACAACACCCTATAAACATTTAACGGATGCCTGCCCTTCTAGAACTTTCTAACTCTGACTAGTTTGAACCTTCTGGCTAAGATATTAAACGAAGGCATTTCCCTAAAAATGCTTTCCTTTTACGGCATGCTCCTAGTTGCCTAAGTAACTGACCTGTCTGGCTGGTGCTAACGACAGCTGGGTCTGCTCCTTCTGAACGTGACTGACCTTGCTGGTTCAGCACCGTCAAGCTCCTGGCCCGGGAGAGAGGCTCTTGTGAGAAGTGCTTAAGTCCTGACACAGAAGCAGTCCACGGAGGCCATGTCCACTGCAGCCACAGTGTCAAAGGAAGGGAAAGGAGCTTCTCTTCAGGAGTCCCAGATGTCACAGGGATGGATCTGAATTCTCTAACACACCTCTCTGGGCGCGCACCTGCATCCTT
This sequence comes from Cryptotis parvus, assembly GCA_021461705.1. Lineage (NCBI taxonomy): Eukaryota > Metazoa > Chordata > Mammalia > Eulipotyphla > Soricidae > Cryptotis > Cryptotis parvus. Next base: position 68,532 of record JAJIBD010009281.1, read on the forward strand.
GCAGAGATGTGGGCAGTCATGTGTCTAGAGCGCATGCAAAGCTCTTCCGAGGTCCTGCAATTTGAGGACCCCCATCTCCCCCACTGGAAGACCCAGGATCTCCAGAATTGAGCCCCCAGCCTGAGTCTCGGCATCACATGTACAAAGCCCACCTCTACTGACTGAAGCACCAGTTTTAGAGCTGTTCACCTGGGTCCCCGACAGACCTAGCTCAGGGCCCTGCTTAGAGTTACTCCATACGTACATACAAATGGCTGAGTTAGGGCCGGAGCGATAGCCCAGTGGGTAGGGCGTTTGCCTTGCACGCGCCGGCCTGTGCCCGGCCTGGGTTCGATCCCGGCATCCCATATGGTCCCCCCGAGCACCGCCAGGAGTAATTCCTGAGTGCAGAGCCAGGAGTAACCCCTGAGCATTGCCGGTGTGGCCCAAAAAGCAAAAAAAAAAAAAAAAAAAAACAAAAGGCTGAGTTAGACTGACTCCAAATACCTTATTTCCCTTACAGAAATCAACTGCACAAGAATCAGAGTAGAAACAAAACTGTTCTCCACTGTGAAGAAATGTTTCAACAGATCACTCTAAATGCCTACTAGTTAAATGTGACTATGATATTAAAAATTCATATATAAAAATTTAGCCCAAAGCATACTATAAAAAAGGCCACTAGTTTGAAATTCCTTTGCAGCGGGTTATGTTGAAGAGAACATGTGGACAGTATCCTCTGTGAACGAAGAAAGGGAAGGCAAAAAAAAAACATGCCACGAGCCATTCAAAACGTTTTCAATTTTTTATTTTAAATTACAAAGGACGTTGCATACACGGATGAATCTGTATCTGACTAGAAGAGCTGAGCGGTTGGAAGGTGACAGAAAGCAAAGGCCAACATCTGATTCGCCTTTTCTTCTGAAAAGAAAAACTGCACAACTATTAACCAACATTTAATAGAATAATTTTTGAACAGTTCATGCGTCAACAAGATAAAATTCTTTCTAGACAAAAGACAAGACTGAATCCAATAAAAGGGCCCATAGCTCCAGTTGGGGAGGAACAAAACTACAGAATATTTATGATAGCATTACAAACAGGATCCTATGCGACTACGCCAACGAGGCTGTGACATTTGTGAACAGATGCTTTGAATTCTTGCCCTTCCGCTCTTTTTACTTAAGTGTGGTCAGCTCTGGTGTTGCTGTTTAACCACAAGTGCTGAGTTATAGGATGAATCTGAGGGAACAAAAGTTGAAAGCAAGAAAAAAAAAAGCAGGCAGTGGAATACAGTGTCATAAAAATGTGGTGGAAAGGCAGATACAGTACACACACACTCACACATACATTTTTCTTTATTTGGTTCTGAAAAAAAAGACCCAGGGTGACAGGCAAGACACAGTAATCAGTGCTGCTCCCAGCCACCCAGAATTGAATGAACTACACCATTGTGTTTACATTGTTGTGGAGAGGCAAACTAGGTCCGCCTGAACTTGGCACACTGAAATACCCAACTCTTGTGTTCTTCACCAACCACCAAGTCGTCAATTCCAAGAGGCTATCTGAAAGTAGTCTAAAGGTACTGTTGCCCTCTGACTACCCCCAATCTCTCTCGCTCCTAAACAAAAGTGGCGATTTGGCATAATTCAGTTCTGGGGTAGAATTTCTGCCGTTTTAGTCAGTTTACTGGCATGAGGATTATGCTTCAACACATAGTCCCACTTGCCTATGGAAGTGTGAAACTCTCAGTAGTACATTTTTCATCATCATTCCTTACATGCTTATATTCCTTAAAACGAAACAACTATTCCTACAGTGGACATTCACTGTTCCATCCCAATTTGCTTGAAATATTAAAAAAACATGGAGTCATCTTCTCATAATGCCCTTATTAAGATTACAAAGATTACAAAAGAATCCACAAGTATTACGGCACTGTGTGAGACTTATATATCATGATCCAAGGGAAGAACAAGACTGCAGGTCTGTGCAAAGTTGTGGAAATGGCCTCAGTTCCATGGGAAATGGTATTCCACAACATATTTCACTAGAAGGACAGTTGAAACCTCTTAACACTGAAAGCAGGATTCAATGCATACCTAAAATTCAAGTTTCAAGATTCGGAGAGATGCTAACATCCTGTTACATGATTAACTAGAAAATACTTTCAACAGAATTTTAGGAAGACTCTATAAAGAAAGGAAATAAATTTTTGTCAATTCCTGCTGAAGGCAACTTGAATTCATTTCTTAGAAAGGTAACTAAATCTTAGCAGCTACAATAATTTTAAATGTATGGAATTAAAAACAAAAGCACATCCATTCTTGACATTTTGGTGAATAAACTAACAGCTTTATTAATGAAGGCAAACATCAGATAATTGTATGACTATTTTATATATATATAAAAAAAGGAATCCAAACTAACAGCATTGTATTTCAAAAGTACTGTACTTCTGTTTCTTTTAAAGAGACTTGTCATCTGTTTTATAAAACAAACAAAACGGGTACTCTTCTCCTAAAAAATTCTGGAAAAATGAAATAGTCAATTTCAAACAGATGAAATGAACACACCTTTCTTTAAATGCGGACCATTGCTAGGGAGCAAATAAAGTCAAGCATCAGAAGGAAGATGTATGAGAGCAGAAAGGGAGATGGAGTGAGATTTCTGTTCTTCCTCCCCCCTCATAGTCAAAGACCACTCAAAACTGGTCTTCCATACAAATATAAAATAACTCTAAAGAGAAGGAATTGGAAACCATACCCATCTGAAATCCTTCATGATGGTTTTATAATAGCTCTGATTCTCTTACCAAAAAGGTTAAAAAGGAAAGAGTTAGGAAGTGGAAGGGAATGAAGACGTCTTGTTTTAAATGTACAAGTAAGGCACAATATAAAGCCACATCATAATCTGTCATGAAGGATATAGGGAAGGACAAGAATCATACATGGTACAGTAAAACAAAGCAATCATATTGACTGAAAAAGTGTGGTACCCAATTCAAAACTCAGACACGATTTTAACAAGAGCAACTGGCCAGCATGCTTTCATACAGAGACAAATGCAATAAAGAATCCAGTGTGTCTGAAACGAGGAAGAACCTTTTTGACTATTTTTTTTTGGTCATAGTAGTACTAGGGTCAAAGTTTATAACTGCTTTTGGAACAATGGGTTTCACTGAGGTGAATTCACAATGCCTCCACGTGAAGTAACGTTCTGGCCTTCAGTATGAGCCATCTGTGTACCATGTATGAACACAGAAAACCTTGTGAAAATTCTTCCCTAATTGATTTTCACCAAAAATACATGCCACAATTTTAAAAAACAGAACATGTACACTTGTTGGGGTTTGTACGTTAGCCTTGTAAGATCTATTTGTGTGATACACAAAACGTATACATTTTAATGACAATAGAGGAAGCAGATTATTACTGGCATTAAAGTACAACCATTTCTAGACGGTTTTGAAATGCCACAGAGTCCCCTGGTTAAAATGTAAAGCTGCACAGCTTGCCTACATCATCTTTAAGATAAAGTTCCACAGCAAGAGGTCTCACTTGCACTCTACATTTTACTGCCAGGGCGTATTTAGATCAAGTATCGCTGCAGCATTCTCGCCAGCCCAGATTAGCAGCAAATGGCAGGAATCATATAAAATGCTTTTTTTTAACAAAGTGCTTTTCTAAGATATACATACATATATAAATAGGTACAAAATAAAGTGTCAACATTAAAAAGCTTAACTATTTCAAAGCTTTTAACTATTTAACTTAAGTAGTACATATAAAACACTGAAATGCAAGGATATGGAATCTACTAAACAGATTCAAAGTCTTATTTTTTTGAAATGCAAGACCAAAAACCAAATTCTGGTTTGCAGACAGGAAAAAGGTATCAAAAACCAGAATTTCTAACAGAGCAGCTAGAAAGGGGCAATTTTATAAATCTTATCAGCTGAATCTATCATAAAGTGATTTTCACCTGATTGCAAAACTGCCGTTATTTTGGAATACGTTTCCACTTACCAGACACACTCTGTCAAGCTTTCATATACCCCAAGTTATAAACCTGTGCTTTGCCTTCTCCCACCCAAAGCAGGAACGGCTTTCTACGATGCACTTCCGTTCCACTAAACCTTCCTGTCTGAGCTCACTGCAGAGGGAAAGCAGGAAAGCAGTCCATCTCACCAAGCACACAGGCAGCCCTGTGCATCACAGTTCAGCTACGATATTAAGACAATCCTTCGCCTAGTTTGTTTCATGATGTCAGAGAAGCACACAAGCAACTTAGTTCGGTCATTACTGTTTTAGGATGGTGTTTATAAGCTTTATAAGCAATGGCATCCCGTGCCACTGCCTACAGAACAGAGAGGGGCAGGGAATGTGAAAGAAAACAACAGACTATGGAGACAAAAACAGAAACAGACTAGACTCGCAAGGGGTAAGGGAGGAAGAGTCAGAGAAACAGACACTTTTCCAGCAGCTGAAGTCTGAAGTTTTTGGTGTTTTTTTTTTTAAACTTCTGGCTACACAGAATTTTTCTTTTTAATTATATCTTTTAAGCCAACAGTTTTTAGAGTCCAAAATACAAGATTTGAGAACAGTAAGGGAGACAGGAGGAAGAGTGTGTAAGGAAGGTTTATAACGCTGCTGTGACACAAGATACTTCTCATCAAGAGGTAAAGCTTTAACACAGTTCAAACACTGGCTAACGAAGCTGTTGCATGTGAGCAAAAAGAGCACCTAAAAACTAAATGTTAATATTTCTCAGTTCTAGAAACTATAGAAGTCACATGTAAGTTTGAAGAAGCTAGTTTGAAAATACCTGTACAAAAAATATAAAAAATCTATAAATTTGTTTTAAGCTTGTGTTGATCTTCAAAAATATTACATGCACAATAATACATCAATTGGAAAAGTGGCAACTAAAGAATTAGAGATATTTTTAGCTTTTTTTCCTTTCTTTACATATATATACATAATACAATAAAAATAATCTGTATTTTGGTTGTTTGGAGGACATATACTACAATAAACTAAATAAACTTTTTAATTTTCAAGGTCAAAAACTATTTTACCAATAGCTTACTAGAATGAAATATATTAAAATTTCCTACAATATGTGCAGAAATAAAAGGGCTTACAGACACCTAAATGGCCACCAACTTATCTACTACGGAAGCAAACTAGAGGAACAGCAAAATAATATTATATGTGTGGATGCTCCTTCTGTAGATAATTGGACCCAAACAGAAATAAAATTCACAGTTCAGTAAGATCCCTAACCCTGACCTTTCATTTTTTCTTTTTTACTCCTTTTTTTCATACATTCATACAGTATCATGTAAGCTGTGCAAAACTTTACTTAGACTGGCAGTTTGCCATATCAGTTGCATTTGTCTTTGGTACAAAAAAATAAAACAATCGCAATAATGTGCAAGTATTTGTCTTCTTCCGGTCAAATACCGAAATAGGAGTTTTCTAGAGCCATCTTTTTTTGTTTTTTTTTTTGTTTTTTATACAATACACAGACTCTGTGGCATGTATCTACATTTCAACATAGTCCTATATACATTCAAAAATTTTGAAAAAGAGTTGGAACAAAAAAAAAACATTTAAACCCCATAATTTTTCCATCAATATATCTTTGTTTTTCCTCATTAGGGTTCATCATACAAAATATTACCAGTTTTATAGTTTCCCCAAAATACAAGGCACAAAGAATATGCGTTTTTCCTTACTTGCACAGACATTACACATGTATTTATATATATATTTATATGCCATATTGAGCTCAGAAAATGAACATCTAATATGGCACACGGGATATGAGTGCTTGGTTGTGCCACGCACAAGTGAGAATAACGGTTGTGGAAAATTAGAACAAAAAGCAATAATTCTAAAAACAATCTAAAATGACTGCTTAAAAAATGCTTTCTCAATTTGTGTGTGTGTGTGTGTTTCAGAGCATAAACCTACCACAGTATTTGGCATTTATTCTCTTCCCGGATATTTTGCTGTAACAGATCCTTTGTAACCTGTACCTAGATGTTTGCCCACGCACAGAGGCTTCCATTCTGACCCCAGCAGCAGCAGTTTCTAACCAAGGTTTATGCTCTGAGAATGCAATAATCAAGGATTTTGGACCATGCTTCACTTAGACTACTTAGTTCTTAAAACAATGTAACCTAATTGTAAATGTTTACGTAATGCTAAACTGACATGCAGAACAGAATGGAAATTTACAATGACGAACTGGAGGAGCACAGACATCTCTGACCAGTGGTCCAACGTGGCTGTTACACTTTGGAGCTCGGTATCCTTAGTCCCACAAGCCCTCCAGTGGGGTTGCCCTCCGCAGTCTTCTCCAACACTTGGTTAACAAATTCTGAGGTTTGCCCAGCCACAGGGAGACCTGAGGGGAAGAAAAGGTATGCTCAGAGACAGAGTAAGAGTGTGCCTGAGAATGGTTCTTGGGGGAGAAGTTGAGACAGAAAATAACAGCAACCTGTAATTCATACAAGAAATACAAGAGAGAGGCCCTTCCCGGTGCCAGGCCTGAATTGCACAGGGTCCCCTGAGCACCACCAGGTGTGACCCCTTGAGCACAGAGTCAGGAGTAAGGCCTAAGGCCCCCAAAAAGATGAAAAAGAAATAAAAGAGTGGCTGAAGTGATATTATAGTGAACAGGACATTGCCTTGCATATGGCCAAACTGGGCTGGATTCCCTGAACCCCAGGCCCTGAGCATGACCAGAGTGATCCCTGAGTGCAGAGCCAGGAGTAAAACCTGAGCACTGCTGGGTATGGTGCAAAATAATTTTTTTTTAAAAGGATAAAGATCACAATAGAAATAAAATAAGAAATAAATTTGCAACAGCACTAGTCACCGACTCAAGAAAATTAAAAAAGACAACTTTAACAGAGTTAATGACCTGGAAGAAATGAATAATATCTTTTGAAATAAATTCAGCATCAAAAAAGTAGGGCGGCCGCGGGGGGGGGGCGGCGCATCCCTGGTCCCCAAAAAAAAAAAAAAAAAACCAAGTTCAGAAGAGTTTTCTTCTCTTTTATTTTTTTTTTTAATTTTTTAGGTTTTTTGGGTCAGACCTGCCAATGTTCAGGGGTTATCATGTCTCTACACTCAGGATTTACTTCTGGGGAGTTCACGGGGCCTGTATGAGTTGCCAGGGTTTGAACCCAGGTCATGGTGTCCAAGACAAAAGTCATACCCATTGTACTATCGCTCCGGCCCTCTGTTTTTCCATGCGTGGGTGTGTGTTTGGGGGCTACACCCAGCTATGCTTGCGGTTTACTCCTGGCTCAGGATCCCTCCTGGTGCGGGTTAAGGGACCAAATATATGTTGGGAATTGAACCAAGGTCAACTGCATGCAAGACAAATGCCTTATCTGCTATGATATCTCTCCAGCCCCCAGAAGAGTTTTCTTGGGGCCACACTCAGCAGTGCTCAGGGGACTACATGCAGTGTTGAGATTTGAAACCAGGTCCATCAAGTACAATGCAAGAGCCTCAATCCCTGCAAGGTGTCTTCAGTCCCTGGGTCAGATAAGTTTCATATTCTATCAACCTTTCAGAAAAATCTCTCTCTCTCTCTCTCTCTCTCTCTCTCTCTCTCTCACACACACACACACACACACACACACACACACGCATACACACAGATGTATGTAGGTAGGTATATATATATTTTTTATTTGCTTTTTTGGGTCACACCCAGTAATGCTCAGGTTTTTGTTCCTGGCTCTGCACTCAGGAATTAATCCTGGAAGTGCTTGGGGACCATATAGGATGCGGGGGACTCAAACCCGGGTTGGCCATGTGTAAGGCAAACACCCTCCTTGATGGACTAAAATATATTTTAAGAGCTCCAGGAGGGGATTTTGGGACAATAGTTGTACAGCACCAGTGATTTTAATTCTTGCGTCCCCATAAAAAAAAAAAAAAAAAAACGCAATTAGAAAAATCAGGGGCCCGGGGCGGGAGCGATAGCCCAGCGGGTAGGGCGTTTGCCTTGCACGGCCGGCCTGTGCTGGCCGGGTTCGATCCCCAGCATCCCATATGGTCCCCGAACACCGCCAGGAGTGATTCCTGAGTGCAGAGCCAGGAGTGACCCCTGAGCATCGCCGGGTGTGACCCAAAAAGCAAAAAAAAAAAAAAAAAAAAAAAAATCAGGGGCTGAAGCAATAGCACAGCCAGGAGTGACTGAGTGCAGAGCCAGAAGTAAGCACTGAGCATTGCCGGGTTGTGACCCAAAAAAAAAAAAAAGTAAAATCAAATGACAAGAGGAAACAACCTATTGCAAGCGGTAAGGTGTGCATATCATTAAACGTTACTAACACTAGCACAGGGTGAATCAACAAGGAGTAATGAACCTGAGAAAAAAGAAGCCTAAAACAGCCAACAGGTTACTCAATGAAGGCACAGGAGGCCAACGGGGACCAGCTGGAGCTCTAAGGGACCCGCCCACTCAACAGGACTCTAAGGTGCAGAGTGCCAAGGAGCTAGCATTCCCTTGCAATAGGAACCAGCACCAATAAGAATCAAAATTAAGCAAGACCAAAATTAAGCAGCACCCCCTCAAAAAAAAAAAAAAGACCAGAACAACAAATAACAATGACTGCGCAGGCTAAACAGGGCAATGCATTCAAGAAATTTTAGGAAGCAAACTGCCCCCGTCTGAATGCAAAGTCTGGGGCTGATCCAAGTTCCTCTTTCCTTTACCAGACTAAGGCGGCCGACGGCACCCTGACCCCCATCACGGCACTTCTAAGGGCTTCATTTGTCCTCTCCTTCCGCCTGTACCTCGCCAACTTGCCGAATCCACTCCCACTGTGTTCCTTCCATGTGAACTGCCCCCAACACCACAGCCTGCAAAGTCTTTGTCTCTCCAGGTCAAAGGCTTTGTGTCCCCTCTTGTGGCTAAATGACCTGAATATCCATTTCATGAGCCAAGGAGGCCTAAATGCACAAACCTCCAGTAATAAAAGATAGACAAGGGTGGGGCTGGGTACGGACTTGTCTTGCACGTGGCAAACCCAGAGTGATCCTTGACAACCTATAGGGTTCCCAGAGCCCCATGAGGAGTGACCCCAGAGGCCAGAGGTAGGAGAAAGCCCTAAGCATCACTGGGTGTGGCCCCCAAACCAATAACAAAAAAAAGAGAACATAACAGGAATAATAAAAGGCACAACAGGGTGACTATTGTATTACGTATATGAAAGTAGACTTTGAAAGGATTTGGACATAGGCCAGAGAGATAGCACAATGGGAAGAGCACTTGCCTTACATGAAGCCAATCTAGACTCAATCCCCAGCATCCTATATGGTCCCCTGAGCACTGGCAGGAGTGATTCTATATGCAAGGCAAGTATCCTACCCACTTTACAATCATTCTGGTCTCAAGAACCAATTTTTTAAGGACAGTTCTGGGCCAGAGAGATAGATCAAAGACAGTAACTCCAAAGAACACATAATGCAGCTGACTCAGTTTTATGATAGGTCAGGGCTGGGATAGATTACTTTACACTGCCAAGTCCTTTGGATGCTATGAGCTAGAAGGGGATTTGCTCCACGGCAGCTAAACTCACAGGCCTCTAGAGGGCCCTTTTCTATGCCTGACTTAGCGATCTCAAACTCCCCTTGGAGTAATTCTCTGCCTGACTTCTGCTTGCCTGTCTCTCTCCCTTCACATGCTGTATAATCTTTTTAGGGATAGAAGACCAAATAGCTAAGTTTGTGAGACTCCTAGGAAATGTACCAAGTAAGACAAATGGCTAAGAATCTCCATTAAAGGATGAACAACAGGTTTGACAGTTCAGGAATCTTTATTTTCTGAAGGTTAAAGCTGCTGGAAGTTTTCTAAGAATTTAAAATAGTTCAAGGCTAAAATGATAGTGCAGAGGGTAGGGTGCTTGCCTTGCACATGACTAAGCTGGGTTGGACCCATGGCATTCCATATGGTCCTCCGGGCGAAAGCTAGGTCTGAGTACTCCCAGGTATGGCCCCAAAAAACAAACCAAAAACCAACAACAATGAAAAGGAAGAACTGAAACAGGTAAGCGATGACACTTAAATAGCAAACCTTGGTAAGATGCAAATGTAACATCTAAAAATGAATTACTTGTGGCTGAAGTGACAGCACAGCAGGTAGGGTCTCTGCCTTGCATACAACTGACCCGGGTTCAATCACTGGCATCCCATGTAGTCCCCCAAGCAGTGACCCCTAAGCGGAGAGCCCAAAGCACAGCTGGATGTGACCCAAACCACCTTTCTCCGCAGCAAAAAAAAAAAAAAAAAATTACTCATAAAGAAGAGTAGCTACAAAGATATCACTTGAATTCATCCTTTAAAATAATTTTAACAATTCCTTGCATCAGGTGTCTTACACTGCGTGCTATTACTTGTTGTGGGTTTGTCCAATATTCTGCTTACCAAGAGTATCTTTAATGAGGAGCTCAAGCTTCTGTCCCATGTTCTGTCCTCTCTCGTCTCTTGGATTCTGTACTCGGTTTACAATCTCTTGCTTGATGGAGTTGATTACAAACAATAAATTATCTGTAAAATACAACAGCACACTTGGAATATGTCACTTACATGAAGAATTTGCCTTTAATTGTGTGGTAACATATTCAATTAAAGATAGAAAACGTGCAAGAAGAAAAACTAAATAATGGTGGTTTTGAATTTCCTTAGCTTAAGTAGCTAAACTCAGTTGCTGCAGCACATCTGTTGATACCCTGTGGGTTTCAATGAACACAAGCCTGCACCTCAGGAGCAAATGGCCTCACTTGTGGTCACAGCTCTAAGGACTAATGGCAGTGGGGAGCAGGTGTGGCTCAGCGCACAGGCCTCTCAGGCATGAGGCCCTGGGCTCGAGTCCCTAGTACTGAAAACAAAAAGGGGAGGGTTGATGACCATGGTTCATACATCGAATCACGTCATCTTAGCAACTATATCAAGTACTCCAATGACGACAATTCATTATTTTTTATTTTTTTCACTTTTTTGGGTCACACCTGGCAACGCTCAGGGAGTTACTCCTGGCTCTGCACTCAGGATTTATTCCTGGTGGTGCTCAGGGGACCAGATGGGATGCTGGGGATTGAACCGGGTTGGCCGTGTGCAAGGCAAACACCCTACCTGCTGTACTATTGCTCTGACCCTGAGACGACAATTTAACATCTTAGCAACTTTTAAAAAATGAAGGAAGTTGAGTGGAGAGATAACTCCAAGGACTAGAGCATATTCCTGGCATGAGGTCCCGGGTTCAAAGCCCAGCACTGCATGTGCCTATTACCAGGACTTTCTCCCAGAAGCCCAAGCACCACTTGGGTGAGCACCGCTTGGGAGACAATCTCCCCAAGGAAGACTAACCCAAAGTAAATAGGTGGGAAACAAGAGAAGAAATTAATGACAGAGAACACACAGAAGAGCCAAAGACAAATGTTGATTCTCTTGAAAAGGTCAACAACTGACATTCACACCTGCTTCCACCAGTGAGCCCAATGAATTGCCCAGACCTCAAGTTAAAAGGTAGTATGGGGGGGAGCAATAGCTCAGCGGGTAGGGCATTTGCCTTGCACACGGCCAACCAGGGTTCGATCCTGGCATCCCATATGGTCCCCTGAGCACCCAGGAGTAATCCCTGAGCAAAAAGCCAGTGTGACCCAAAAGGCAAAAAAAAAAAAAAAAAAAGGAAGTATCGCTTCAGAATCTAAAGCCTTTAAACAACAGCACCGTGGGGAGAAGGCTTTGCTTTTACACATGGCCAACCAGGGTTCATTCCTGGCATTCCAAATGGTCCCGAGCACCATCCTGAGCACAGGAGCCAGGAATAGGCCCTGAGCATCATTGGGTGGGGACCCAAAACCAAACAAAACAAACAAATAAATGAACGAATAAATAAATGAACAAACAGATGAATTGAATGAATGAATGAATGAATGAATGAATGAATGAATGAATGAATGAATGAATGAATGAATGAATGAATGAATAGCAAGAAATCTCAGTGTCAGCTCAGTGTCAGGCTGCGGTAGTGGCTCATTGGAAGAACACGTGCAGGTTAGATTCTTGACACCACAAAAAAAAGGGAAGGAAGGAATAGAGGAAGGGAGGGGAAAAGGGAGGGAGGGAGGGAGAGGGAGAGAGGGAAAAAATGATGGGAAACAAATTCAGTAATTTTGACAAAATGGATAATTTTTGCTTGTTTTAGGGGGTCACACCCAGCAATGCTTAGGGGTTATTCCTGGATCTGCACTCAGGAATTACTTCTGGTGGTGCTTGGGACCATATGGGATGCCAGGGATCAGACCAGGTTCAGCTGCATGAAAGGCAAATGCCCTCTCCGTTGAACTATCACTCTGGCCCCTGGATAATTTTTTTTTTTGCTTTTTGGGTCACACCCAGTGACACTCAGGAGTTACTCCTGTCTCTTCACCCAGGAATTACTCCTGGTGGTGTTCCGGGGACCATCTGGGATGCCAGGGATCGAACCCGGGTCAGCCGCGTGCAAGGCAAACACCCTACCTGCTGTGCTATCACTCCACCCCCTGGATAATTGTTTTTAACTGCAACTAAAAACTGGTAGATAAAATGGAAAACCCAAACTGCCTTTTCTAGTAAAGACACTGAATTTATTGAAATACATTCTCCAAAGAAAACCCTGGGAGGGGTGCAGGGGAGGTAACTCATGTACAGAGTGGTGCAAACCTGGCCAGCAATATTAGACATGAACTCACCTCTGTTCCCTCCCCCAGAGCCTAGGACTAAGGCCCTGCTGGCTCAGAGAACCCAGCCAGGAGAGCCGTAGCTCCAGTCTCAAGCACTGAACCATTGGGTCAAACATTGCAGGGATCAGCCTGAGCCCTGTAAGAACTACTGTGTGGTCTATAAGAGAAAAAGCAGTGTTTTGATGGAAAATTCTATCAAGTTTACAATACAGAAACGAAACTGAGCTTTTCCAATATTTCCCCCACCAAAATGAGGATGGGGCCAAAGAGATAGTACAGTAGCTAGGGCATTCACCTGGCACATGGCTGACCCACATTTGATGGCCAGGACCGCATATGGTTCCTGCCACACCCCCCCAAGTCCTGCGGAGTAATCTCTAAGTATAGAGGCAGAAGCAAGCCCTGAGAACCACTGGTTGTGGCCAACGCCTCTACCCAAAGAAGAAAAATAATAGCCCAATTATTTCTGTAAGGACAGTATAGACCAAATACCCAAAGTGGGCATTACAAAACAAGAAAATCACAAGCCTATCCTTCTTGAATAAAGACACAAAAATGTTTAACAAAATATCAGCAACAGAATCCAACTTAGGGTAATGCAATGAAGGACTGAGAAACAGCACAGGAATGAAAACTTTAGCCCTTCCATGGCTGACCCCAGTTCGATCCTCAGTATCATACATGTTTCCGAGAGCCCTGCCAGGAGTGAACCCTAAACACAGAGTCAGGAGTAGCCCTTGAACATCTCCAGGTGTGGCCCAGAAAAAACAAAACAAAAAATACTACAAGAGATATTTATATCTGTTTGGGAGCTGCACTGGGTGGTACTCAGGGGCTACTACCTGGCTATGTTCAGAGGACTACGTGGCACCAGAGACTGAACCCAGGCCTGCCTTCCACTGACCACACATGTGCTCAGTCAGACCTTTGAGCGTATCTCCAGGCCCACTACAACAGAATCTTACAAAATGGTTGCAATAGACCATAATATAAAAAGGAAAATAAAAGCATACCAAGTTTACTCCAAGAATACAAGATGATTTAATATTTTAAAAAATCATTTGACATTCACAAGTGAACATACATGATGTGTCACCACAGTAAAGGAGAAGAGCAACATGAGTGTTCCCATCGATGCAAAAAAAAAAAAAACCCATCAAGTGTCTGAACATGCTCAACACTCATTCTTGACAAATGCAACTAAAAAAAGGAGTAAACTCACTAAAGGAGGCCCCTATAAGTGCCTACAACATCAGCCTTTTCTCTCTCCTTTTATCCTTTTTGGTAAGCACCTATAAATGCCTACAACATCAGCCTTTTCTCTCTCCTTTCATCCTTTTTGGGTAGGCACCTATAAACGCCTACAACATCAGCCTTTTCTCTCTCCTTTTATCCTTTTTGGGTAAGCACCTATAAATGCCTACAACATCAGCCTTTTCTCTCTCCTTTTATCCTTTTTGGGTAAGCACCTATAAATGCCTACAACATCAGCCTTTTCTCTCTCCTTTTATCCTTTTTGGGTAACCCTGGCTGTGCTCAGGGGCCACTCCTGGCCATATTAGGGGGATATGCGGTGTCAGGGACTGAGCCAGGAGTTTCCCTATGCAAAACATGTGCTCCAAATCTCTTAGTTATCTTCCTGTTTCCCCATCAGTATACTTTGGTTTGATTTAGATTTTTTGGGGGTTGGGGTGTTCATGCCCAGCAGTGCTTAGGATTTACTCCTCCTGGTTGGGAAACCGTATGGGGTATTGAGGACTGAACCCAGGTTGGTCACTTACAAGGCAAGTGCCTTACCTGCTCCCAACATCATACTTTAAGAAGAAAGATTTCCCCAAGATTGCAAACAAGGTCATTGTGACTAAGTCAAGAAAAAAAAAACCACAAAAAAAAAAAAATCAGAAAGAAAGAAAATTCATCATCCCAGTTTGTAGATGAGTGTTTAAATGAAATTTACAGAACAAGTACTCGAACAAATACATTCATCAAGGTAACAATAGTAATATACAAAAAGTCCATTTCATGGACCAGCAGAGTTTGAAAATAAAAACGAAAGATTCTAGTGTATTTCAGTCGAAGTATTCCCTTTTTTTTTGGGGGTGGTGTCACACCTGGCAATGAACTCAGGGGTTACTTCTGGCTCTGCACTCAGGAATCACTCCTGGCGGTGATTGAACCCCATGGGATGCTGGGAATGAATCCAGGTCAGCCATGTGCAAGGCAAACACCCTACCCATTGTACTACTGCTCCGGCCCCTGAAACATTCCACTGAGAGCAAGCAGCACCAAAAATCATACACATCCAAGACTAAATGTGATGAGAAATGTTTAAGTACTCTGAATCAAAAGCCAAAATAAGGCAGACAGAAATTGTGCAAGCCCTAGGCTCAGGAGACAACTCAAAGGGCAAGCTTTGTATGTGGAAGGCCTGGTCCCTGGCACAGTATGGGCCTCTGAACACTGCCAGGAGAAGCACCCGAGTCACCCAAAGCCTAGTCCCCACTTCATTTTTATTATTTTATTTTATTTTGCTTTTTTGGGTTACACCGGCGTTGCTCAGGGGTTACTCCTGGCCGTGCACTCAGGAATTACTCCTGGCAGTACTTGGGGGACCATATGGGATGCCAAGGACTGAATCCAGGTCGGTGGCATGCAAGAAAAATGCCCTACCCACTGTGCTATCGCTCTGGTCCCAACTCACTTTTTTTTTTTTTTTGGGTCACACCCAGCAATGCTCAGGGGTTTCTCCTGGCTCTTCACTCAGGAATTACTCCTGGCGGTGCTGGGGGACCATATGGGATGCCGGGATCGAACCCAGGCCGGCATGGGCCGGCCGCATGCAAGGCAAATGCCCCACCCGCTGGGCTATCGCCTCCGCCCCCAACTCACTCTTTTTTTTTTTTAAATAAAAAGATACTTAAAAGTGTACAGATACTAGGCTTGTGGACAAGAAAGCTCTACTTTTTTTTTTTTTTCTTTTGGGTCACACCCGGCGATGCTCAGGGGTTACTCCTGGCTTTGTACTTAGGAATTACTCCTGGCAGTACTCAGGGGACCATACGGGATGCCGGGATCGAACCCGGGCCGGCATGGGCCGCCATGTACAAGGCAAATGCCCTACCTGCTGGACTATCACTCCAGCCCCAGAAGGCTCTACTTTTTTAACATAATTCTCTCAAAATGAAAGTACAGATATAAAACTATCCCAATAAAATTGCAGTAAGCTTGGTTTTATTTGAGGTGGGGGAGGACATAGTAGTGTTCAGGGTTCACTTGGGTCTCTAATATCAGGGATCACTCTTAGCAGTTTGGGGGACCAAATGGGGTGCTAGGGATTAAAGTTAGGTCAGCCATGTGCAAGACAAATGTCCGACCCACTGTACTATGGCTCTGGCTCCAGCTCATTTGTTTCTTATTTAAAAAAAAATCAGGGGCCGGAACGATAGCCTAGTGGTAGGGCATTTGCCTTGCATGAGACCGGCCTATGCCGCCCAGGTTCGATCCCCGGCACCCCATATGGTCCCCTGAGCACCGCCAGGAGTAACTTCTGAGTGCAGAGCCAGGAGTAACCCTGAGCGCCACCGGTGTGACCCAAAAATCAAAAAAAAAAAAAAAAAAACTTAAAAAAAAATCAATAAGCTGGGGCCGGAGAGATAGCCCAGAGGGTAGGGCGCTTGCCTTGCACACGGCCAGCCCATGCCGGCCAGGGTTCTATCCCCAGCATCCCATATGGTTCCCGAGCACTGCCAGGAGTAATTCCTGAGTGCAGAGCCAGGAGAAACCCCCTGAGCATAGACAGGTGTGACCCAAAAAAGCAAAAAAAAAAAAAAAAAAAAAAATTAATAAGCTGATTCTGAAACTTAGATGATCCTGCAAAGGACCTAGAATAGCTAAAACAACTTCGAAAGGGAAATTGCAGGCTAATAAGGGCTAACCACCTAACTTCATGATTTCCTATGAGACTATTTACATCAGAGTGGACAGAGAAGTGGACAGAAGACACAGCCAATAAGTAGATCCACGGTCAGAGAAAGCCTAACAAGCTGAGCACATGCTTTGCATGCACAGGCCCTGGTTCGATCTCCAGCAGTGCATGGTCCCCAAAATGGAGTTGGGAGTAGCCTCTAAGCACCACTGTGTACGGCCCCAAAACAAAAGTAGACCCATCCATATTTGTTGACTCATCTGACAAAGTTGTAAAAACAATTCAATGGGGCCGGAGTGATAACCCAGCAGGTAGGGCATTTGCCTTGCACGCGGCCGGCCCATGCCGGCCGGGTTCGATCCCCGGCATCCCATATGGTCGCCCGAGCACCGCCAGGAGTGGTTCCTGAGTGCAGAGCCAGGAGTAACTCCTGAGCATCGCTGGGTGTGACCCAAAAAAAGCAAAAAAAAAAAAAAAAAAAAAAAAACCAAAAAAAAAACAATTCAATGTACAAATGAAAGTCTTCTCAATGAATGATGCTTGATGAACTGTGAATTGAGATGGAAAAAAAACAGAATATTTCCTATCCCAAATCAAATTTTAACAGTACCTGAGAGGCAGCTCAAAGGGCTGAGTGCATGTTTTGCACGTTGGAGGCCTGGGTTTGACCCCTGGTACCTAATGGTCTCCTGGACACTGGTAAGCACAGAGCTAGGAGTGGCCTCTGAGCACTGCCAGGTGTTGTCCCCAAACAAAGTAAAACCAAATATTAAAATAAACCTAAAAAGGGGTCAAGGAGATATCTCAGTGGGCTGGAGCACATGCTTTCCTTGCAGGAGGCCCAGGTTTTATGATCCTCCATGCATAGCCAGGGGTGACCCTTAAGCACAGATCCAGGAATAGTCCCTAAGCACTTCTGAGTATGACTGAGGAAACATGAAATGAAATGGATTGTTTTGTTTACATCTAACAAACATAAATGTTACACTTGTCAGTCTAAATCCTAGAGAGAGAACATACAACAAAACATTTGCAATTAAGGAATCTGCAGTTTCTTACAATACAAAGAATAGGAAGTACATCAAAATGAATCATTTTTGGTCTCCAGAAGGTGTCAATAAGGAAACAAGAGGACAAGCAAAAACTCTGATAAACTATTTCAATAGTCAAGTAACTTACATCCAGAATAAGAACATTGAGATTTTTTTTTTTTTTTTGGGTCACACCCGGCAATGCTCAGGAGTTTCTCCTGGCTCTGCACTCAGGAATTACTCCTGGCAGTGCTCGGGGACCATATGGGATGCCGGGATTGAATCCTGGCCAGCATGGGCCAGCGGCATGCAAGGCAAACACCCTACCCGCTGGGCTGTCGCTCCGGCCTGAGAAGGTAATTTTTAAGGCAAAACATTTGATCAAACTAAACACAAAATGCATGAATAGCCAATAAGCATAGGACAGATATGCAACAGCATCCAATAAATGCAAATTAAGACCACGTGAGAGGGGCTGGAGCAATAGCACAGTGGGTAGGGCGTTTGCCTTGCACGCGGCTGACCTGGGTTCGATCCCCAGCATCCCATATGGTCCCCCAAGCACTGCCAGGAGAAATTCCTGAGCCAAGAGCCAGGAGTAACCCCTGAGCATTGCTGGGTATGACCCAAAAAGAAAAAAAAAAACCCACATAAAAAAGCTGCCTATCCAATGGGCACCAAGGCTGATTCACGTGAAGTTGGACCCTACCAAGAGTCATCAAGGATGTACAACAATTAAAATTTCGGGGCCAGAGCGATAGCATATTGGGTAGGGTGTTGGCCTTGCATGCGGCCGACCCCGGTTTGATCTCTGGCATCCCATATGATTCCCTGAGCAATGCCAGGAGTGATTCCTGAGTGCAGAGCCAGGAGAAACCCCTGAGCATTGCTGGGTGTGACCCAAAAAAAGAAAAAAGAAAAAAAAAAAAGGCCTCACAAATGCAAGACAAATACTCTACTCCTGGGGCTGGAGTGATAGCATACGCGGAAGGGTGTTTGCCTTGCATGCGCCAACGCGGGTTTGATTCCCAGCACCCCATATTGTCTCCCAAGTTCCTCCAGGAGTAATTCCTGAGCAAACAGCCAAGAATAACCCCTTAGAGTTGCCGGGTGTGACCCAAAATGCCAAAAAGAAAAGAAAAGAAAAGAAAAAAATGCTCTACTCCTAAACTTACCTGGGCCAAAGGGAAGTAATACTTGATACAAATAACAAGGTGAAAATTTTAAAGTAAGTAGGTTGAGTTTACATAGCCGAGCAAAAAAAAAAAATTTTAGGAAATGCAATTTACAGTGTCAGTAGATCACAGTCACCCAGGGACAGTAGAGGGAAGGCTGATGAAGGAGACACCAGAAAATTTTGAAGATGATCAAAACATTCACTCATTATCCTGATTAGTTTCATATGTGTATATGTGTGCTTATATATGACACTCTTTAAATAACTATATTGCCATAAAGTTAGAAGGGAAAACATTTCTAATTTCAAAACATAGTATTCCTCTGCACTGAACTACATCTGTACCTCTTAAAAGACTGCTCTGAAATCAGTATTTTTTTTCGCTAGGTTTCATCTGTTTAATCATAGAAAGAGATCAGTCCAGACTGATGTTAAAGAGGGAAGTGAGAAATACGGGTGTAGTATAAAACAACACACCAGGACAGTATATGCAAAATGTGCTACTAAACCAAGAGAGCCAATAAAGCACAGCTAACTCCCTAAATTACATGGAACAAGAAATTCCTATTGCTTCTCGATGACTAGCAGAGAAGACTCCATCACGAAAATAAAAGTAAAGACCTTTAGGGCTGAAAGATAGTATGGTGTAGTGGCTAACCTGGGCTAGACCGCAGGACTACATACAGCCCCGCCTCCCGCTCTGCTCCCCCCCATCACCCTAGAAAAGAGTACGGAAGTATCAAAACAGCTGAACAGCTCTTCTCAAACCTGGGAGCTGGCTAGGTAGAGGCAAAGGTCTCTCACACCTGGCTTAGGGCGAGAGGCAGCTGGTCTCAGAAACTGAAGCCAAACATTAGATCTTCACAAAGATCCCTCCTGCTCTAATTACAGATTTACCCACGAAATTTCCCATTTGCACAAGGACAAAATATGCCCGCCAGGGTGAAAGGCCAGTCCACAAAGGGCAAGTTCTCCCTCAGCACCAACGAATGGACAGACATGAGCAGGAGCAGTCCCCAGGGAGCCTGAGAATGTCAACAGAGGGCACAGACAAGCAGGACAGATCTTTGGAAGATGCCAGCTCACAAGGACAGACTTCCTTTCTCACGAGGGCATCTAGGTGGTTATTGTTGAAAGCGAACAAGTTCCCGAACCCTGGGAATAGAGTGCCGTTACTGGCCAAACAACACTGTGAAGTCAGAGTGGCCACTATGAAGGACACTGCCGTTGGCCCTTGGACAGCCTGACAGCTGAGTTCAAAGATCTGTCTGAGAGGAGAACAAGGGGAAGTTCAGGGCGAGGTACAAAGCCAGCAAGAACAAATGACTCTTCAGAGATTGACTTCAGATATTTTGTTTCAGTTATTAGGAAATAATTTTAAAAGGACAAAGGATTAAATTTATCATAAACGAATGTCTGTCTTGGGGGAGGGCTCCCAAGCAGTGCTCAGGGGGCTCTTGGGGCACTCCTTAAGGACACAGCCAATTGACCCAGACAGTCTGATGCTAGGGCCTGAGGATGCAGAGCTGTCCCAGGGACCACGTGGGCCACAGCAGACAGTGCCTGGCAGGGGATGTCCTGCCATGGGGGGATTGATCTGGGGTCTTCACATGCTTCCCCAGGCCCCTGTGCTATCTCCCTGGCCCATTCACTGTCTCTCTTTATTATCATATTAAAATATCACTATCACTATCTATAGTGATATATGTTAAAATATACGCCCTTTTAAAAATTACAGTACTTGTAGATGTTGGGCTGGCAAAATGTAAAGTTGCTAACACAATGGTGCCAGCCCTAAATCACTGTCCAATGGCACTGGTGTATGGATGACCGGAAACCACTGTGGTACAGGTAACAGGTAGTAAGCAATACACAAAGCAGCAAGAGAGTGACTCCCATGTTCAGAGTAGCCAAGGGCACCTTTCCCTTGAGAGGTACTGGAAAATCTTCAGACTACACAAGAGTATCGATTCTGGCATTTCACTCCTAAACCAATAGTTGACTCCGCTCTTTCCCAGGGGCTGGAGAAGAGAAGAGAAGCTAGTAAGGCAGGTGTGGAAAAGAAATAAATAAATGAGAAGAGAAAATCCTCTTCTAATTGAGAAGAAAATAGTACCTTTTAAAGACAGGCTTTTTCTTACATGAAAATATCAGAGGCTTTAAGGTAGCTCTGGAAACAAGAAAAATTGAAGGCAGTCATGAAAACTCAGTTTGAGCTCGAAGAACAGATTCAGAAACACACCCCCAGCCCTTACCAATTCTCTGGTTGCTCCCACCCCAGAATATTAATTACAGACACAAAGTATGTGTGTGGGAAAGCATGTACATATACACAGGTGCAAATATAGATAGAGAGCTCTACACAGCTAACAAATAAACAGATTAACTGAACACACATACAGATGCTGTACGTGTCAGAGAAACAGATCTGGAGGCCCCGATGGCCCCATATCTGTGATGTGACTCAATTGGGTTCTAAAATGAAACAGAAATGTCCACGACACTGTATGATCTTTACATAAACATGTACTTAGTGTATACACCACACACACACACACACACACACACACATTCAGAGCTCAAGGTAAAAAATGCTTCAAGCACCAAGAATAAAAGGAAAATGGGCATATTTTATCCAATAAATTAGCTATTATTTTACCTAATGAGTGACCATTACTAAAGCTACCTGTTGATACAAAAAATGTGAACTTTTTTTTTTCTTTTTGGATCACATCCTGCAATGCTCAGAGGTTACCCTGGCTCTACACTCATGAATTACTCCTGGCAGTGCTTGAGGGGCCATATGGGATGCCGGAGATCAAACCCAGGTAGTCTGCATGCAAGGCAAATGCCCTATGCACTGTCCTATCACTCCGGCCCCCAAAAATGTGAACTTTACAGCTGGCTTTTTGTTTGTTTTTGAGCCATACAAACCCAGCAGTACTCAGGACTTACTCCTGACTCTGCTCAGGGATCATTCCTGGTAGAACCTGGGAGACCCTATGGGATGCTGGGGATGGAACCTCAGTTGTTTACATGCAAGGCAAATGTCCTCCACACTGTACAGTTTCTTCAGCCAAACTTTACATTGGAAATCCTTTTTCTGGCCCAAAGATTAAGAATTAGGAACTTCAACAATGTTTATTGAGTACTAGAGATCACACTAGATGTAAGAAACTTAAATCCAATTTTAAAAAGTACGCATGACAATTCATTCAGTGGTGAGAGGCACATGTCTTGCACACTCAGGACCAATTTGTCCCTCGGCTAAACCTGGTCCCCAGAATACCACCAGGGTTTCCCTGCTGGCCCCCCAGCACCACCAGGCTTGAGTAAGCACCAAACCTGAGCATTGAACCGACTAGCCTCGCTGGCTAATTATCACCTCAGTGGCTCCTGGGCCCCCTGAGCACTGTTTAGGAGGCGCCCCTCCAAAACAAAACAACATAAAAACAAATAATAACTGATCACTTAGTCCACAAATCTACTTTCTGATACAACTTAGTCTAAGACACAATGAATAGGATAGTTTTTAAATCCAAGGAAGCATACAAACTCTTGCTGTGTCAGGAACAGTCAGGGAGCAGGGAAAAGGGTGGAGTCCGGGAGTAGCCGGAGAACAGTGAGGGAGTAAAGGAGAAGAGTGGAGTGGTTCTTATCCCAGGAGACCAAACGCTTAACTTTCTCAACCTCCAGTGGGCTATGGGAGAACTCTGGGCAGGTGCACTAATGCTCCCCTCTTTCCACAGGGCCCATTTCTCCCGAGCTGCTGACTCTCAGGTTCCATTTCTACATGCACTGTGAAGCCCTGAGATCCATGGCCACCCAGGATACGCTAGAGTGACTGCATAAGCACAATCCAGGGTGTGTGATGGGGACTTGGGCTCCAGCTGTATAGGCCCTAAGTGAGAAGACCTTGGAGAAGCATGAGCATCTGTGTGTTTAACATGTATACAGAGAACTCTCATGAGCCATCAAATTAGGAAAATATAGGCTTACACTGTCAACGCAAGGGTTAAAATAAACATTCATCAATGAAACTGGTTAACTCAACAACACAACTATAAAAGAAAGTGAGAGATTTCCTGGTGACAAGTGGATGAAGTCTGGCTTGGGGAGCCATAAACACACACACACACACACACACACACACACACACACTCAGACAAGAGGAGAAGGTGAATGAATAAAAGTGAGTGAATGAATACAAGTGAGGCTTCTGGATGGAAGAATAGAGGAGATGGCCCCAAATGGGGCAGATTACAGGGAAAGCAAATACAAATCCAAAGGAAAAGAGAGCGGTCAGCAAAGTAGCAGGAGGTTAATCAAATTCTTAAAAGTTGAAGTTTACCATATTCAGTGTTGAGGCCCCATAATTTCACTTTATTAGCTTCATACTGGGCTTTTTTCTTTAACCGACAAGCTCTGTGAAAGGAAGGAGCAATTAGTTCACTTTTGGGGAAGTGAACATTCAGAATACACTTTTTTTTCTGCTGCTGTCAGACATTCTCTAGTAGCAACCTTAGCTCACAGTTGTTTATCAAGGGACGGCTTACCAAAACACACCATAGGCTCATTGACTCAAACTAATTTTTAAAAATTTTGCACAACATTCAAAAAATAAAGCTATGACCAGTACACCAAAATAAACAAACGAAAATTGACAATAACAAGTGCTGAGAAGGATGTGTAGCAAGCACAACTTTCATATGCTGATGAGGATGTGTAATAATACATATAACTACTCTGGACAATGGTAAATTGTTTTAATGCACTATTTCTTAAGAAATAGCAATGTTTGCAGTTTCTTATAAAGTCAAAAAAACACAGCAAGCACTCATGTTCACACAAAATCCTGCAAGTGAATATTTATGGTGGCTTTATTCATAATTGCAAAAAACTGGAAACAACCTTAATGTCCCTCCTCCACCTAGTGAACAAATACACTGTAAACTACCCCTACAAAAACAACACTACTCGACACTGAAAGGAACAAATTATTACTCTATGCAGCGACACGGACCACCGGCAACACGTTCCACTAGGTGGAGAAGTCTGCAGAGAATAATTCCATCTGTATGACCTTCTAGGAAAGGTCAAACTGGAAGGACAGAAAGTAGATCAGTGGCTGGGAGAAGTGGTCTGCTTTTTCCAAGAGGTATGAGAACATTTTTTCTTTTCTTTTTTTTTTTTTTTTTTTTTTTTTTTTTTTTGCTTTTTTGGGTCACACCCGGCGATGCTCAGGGGTTACTCCTGGCTCTGGGCTCAGGAATTACTCCTGGCGGTACTCGGGGACCATATGGGATGCCGGGGATTGAACCCGGGCCGGCATAAGCCGGCGCGCAAGGCAGGCGCCCTACCCGCTGGGCTATCGCTCCGGCCCCTCTTTTTTTTTTTCTTTTGGGTCACACCTGGCAATGCTCAGGGGGTTACTCCTGACTCTGAACTCAGGTCTTACTCCTGGCAGTGCTCTGGGGACCATATGGGATGCTGGGGATCGAACCCAGGTCAGCCGCATGTAAGGCAAACGCCCTACCCGCTGTGCTATTGATTCAGCCTGAGAACATTTTTCCTACTGATGAAAATGTTTAGGCTCTTGATTGTGGTGAGGATAATGTGATTGGTTGTGCTTGTTGAAGCTCATGGACACACAAAGACATGTCCAGTAAAAGGAATAATTCTACCACAAGTAAATTACACTTCAATAAACTGACTTTCTACTAAACAAACCCAAATAATGAAAGCTATTGATAAAAATTTACGTTGTTATACAACAGTCTAACACACTGAGTTCATTCACCTCTTTTATAAGTTTTTCCACAAAGTATAAATACCATTATTTTACTCAAGGTAAATAACTTTTACTCAGTAAATAATTTTTACTACTAGTAACAGTAGTAAAAAATAGGGTGTGTTCCTGCATAAATGGTGGAGGTAAGTGTCTTCTGTAAGAGTCTGCTCGAGTCTGACCTTGCCTACTAGACTTTGGTCATAAGATGAATGTGAGGAGCATTTACCTGGAGGCAAGCTTATTTTTTTTCCTTCCTTGACCTTGGCCGGGCTGTTAAGGGAAGCTCGCTGACGGGAGTCAGATCGCTAATCACCTTGTTCAGTTTCCGTAGCTCATTGCCTATCTGGAGCAGTTTTTTAGGATTTGGAGTCAGGTCTTCCACGCCAGTTCTCCGTGACTTCTTTACTGCATATTTCCCTAGAGAAGTTTAAGTTAGATCATTTTATTTGACAAAAGATATACTTTCCACACACTTGTGGTAGATTCTAACCACTGGCCAGTCCTCCTCACCCTTCTTCCCTGATCTTGGATATTAGTCTTACACTGTTTTTTATATATACCACAAATGAATGCAGCCATTCTATATCTGTCCTCCTTCTGACTCATTTAACTCAGCATGACACTCTCAACATCCATCGATTTATAGGCAAATTTCATGACTTCATTTTTCCTAACAGATGCATAGTATTCCACTGTATAGATGTACCATAGTTTCTTTATCCAGCTGTGTGTTATTAGGAGGGTAGATAAGATAGAGAAGGACTAGTATGACAATAATAGTTGGAAATGGTCATGCTGGACTAGCACTGAGTATTGAAAAGTAGGGGCTGGAGCGATAGCCCAGCGGGTAGGGGCGTTTGCCTTGCACGGCTGGCCTGTGCCGGCCTGGGTCTCGATCCCCGGCATCCCATATGGTCCCCCGAGCACCTCCAGGAGTAATTCCTGAGTGCATAGCCAGGAGTAACCCCTGAGCATCGCGGGTGTGACCCAAAAAGCAAAAAAAAAAAAAGAAAAGTAAAGGGATATATGTGTGTGTGCGTAGCGCCGCATGTGTGTGTGTGATAACCTTTCAGTATCTATAGTGCAAATCACAGTGTGCAAAAAAAGGAAAGAGAGAAAGAGAGAGAAGTGCCTACCATAGAGGCAGGTTGGGGTGGGGAGATAGGGTGGATGGAAAGGAACCTGGGGACATTGGTAGTGGGAAATGTGCACTGCATGTGCCTTGTAATGGTCTATCTCACAATGAGTCAATAATAAAAACAAAAACAAAACAAAAAAGATATGCTTTCTGCAGCCATACTTTAAAAGTGATGTATTCCTGGATCTATCGGGAACATCCTCTGGTTGCAAGTCTAGGCATGTTTCAGATGTCCCAGCATGTTAACAATCTTTCCTTCCTACTGTGAAACTTCAAGAAGCTGCATAAAAATGAAAATAGCTCTGGCCTTTCCTGAGTACTTAGATGTATGCTTAATATCACAGCAGTAATAAGTATCTTAGTCCTGGAGTGCAAGGTAGTTGGCACACACACAAATCAGAGCTAATACCAGAAAAGGTTTGAATTTTTTTTTTTTTATGCTTTTTGGGTCACACCCGCAATGCTCAGGGGTTTCTCCTGGCTCTGCACTCAGGAATTACTCCTGGCGGTGCTCGGTGGACCATAGGGGATGCCGGGATTGATCCCGGGCCAGCATGGGCCGGCCACGTGAAAGGCAAACGCCCTACCCGCTAGGCTATCGCTCCAGCCCCGAGGTTTGAAATTTTTGATGCTAAAACTGAAAATGTGTCTGATATATATGTATGTGTGTGTATATATATTGGTGGGGGTCAGCATACCTGGCAGAGCTCAAGGGTTACTCCTGGCTCTATGCATAGGGATCACTCCTGGTGGGCTCAGAGGCCCATATGTTGTTCCAAGGATCAAATTCAGGTCAGCCTCATACAATGCCTGGGCCCCTGCCTGCTGTACTCTCTCTCCAGCCCCTGATATATAGAGTCATTCTTACAGCAAAAATAAGGATGACTTTCATACATATACATATGTACAAGTATACATGCTACACAGATGCCATGACTGGGGCTCTGTGCAGTGTCAAAAGCAAATTCAGGCCTTTAATACACTATGCGCATACTCTACTACCTGAGCTATTTCTCCAGTCCTAGGATAGCCATTTCTGAAGACTCTTCTTTGGTTGCCTTTAGTGAAAGGTTCAGTTTGCCCTCTTACTGCAGGCAAAAAGGAATGGCTCTGTCACCTGAATCACAATACACTAAAACCACCGCAGTATACGTCAAACTATTTACTGAACTTGTCTTTTTATTTCTGGTAGAAAATGGATCTGAAGGCAAAAACTAGCTCTTTCCATTTATTATTCTCTGAGAGAACTGGGTACTAGGGTACAGACCTGGGCACTAGTAAAGAAGGAAAATGAAGCACAAAAAATTAAAAATAACCTCAGATGATCCTCAGACTTCCCCAACACTTTCCCCTGTGGAAAACCTGCTCAGCAGCTGATACATAAAGTGGGAGTAATTTTTTTCTGAGCACCAAACTTACTAGTACCTTCCCCCTTTCCTGGAAGATTTCAAATTAATATCAAAATGTACACTCTTGAGAGCGTGAGTGCAAGAGGCAGAGGCAGCTGCCCCCGCAGAGAGCCAAACCTGCAGAGGGCGCCCCTGAGATCAAACCAAAGAGCAAGCCTTGAACACCACTGGGTGTGTCCCAGCCTCCATCCCTGCAAATGACACTTCTGGAGGCTTGGAAGATAACTCAAAAGTCTGATGACATGACACTTAAGGAACCACCGAGTGTATCCCTTAGTGGCCCCCATTCCCACTGGGCCTGAACTGCTGGGCTGAGTCTGACTGGGAGTGGCCCCCAGCTCTGGAGCACAGCTGGAGGATTCACTTTCTCCCTCCACTACAGAAAACATCTGCACCACAGCAATTCTCCTAATGCACACCTTCCTGGGTTCACAGCTGAAGTACTGGCTTACTTAAGAAACTTACCTGTAAGCATCCAATTCCCATTCTTCACCCCTCCCAACTTTTCTGCTTTTCCTTACCCTCATGTTTCCCCCAATACCAATCTAACCTCCCTGCTTATATTCAGGCCTAAAGATGGGCTGAGAATGGAGGAGAGAGATTCTGGAGCCCATTCTCTAACACCCCAACTCTTCTGGTGAATGACAGAAATTGGCAAAGGTGAGGAACCAACAGTCTCTTGGTCATTTCCTGGATGGGGTTAAATGAAATAAGAAAAATTTGAGGGGGCTAGACCAATAGTACCTGCCTTGCACATGGCGAACCCAGGTTCAATCCCTGGCATCCTGTATGGTCCCAAACCTCTGCTAGGAATAATTCCTGACTACAGACCCAGGAGTAACCCCTGAGCATCACTGTGTGTGACAAAAAAAAAAAAAACACAAAAAGAAAACAAAAACACACATACAAAAAAGAAGTAACTCAAGGGGATGGAAAGATCTGGATGGGGGTTAAGGCCTTGCATGTAGCAGACCCAGGTTTGATCCCTAGTACCAAAAG